>BJBW01001256.1:195978-217150 GCA_004320125.1 Scolopax mira | reverse complement strand
CTTCTCTAGGCAACCTGTTCCAGTGTCTCACCACCTTCACAGGAAAAATTCCTTTCTAATATCTAATCTAAATCTCCCCTCATTCAGTTTAAAACCATTACCCCTTGTCCTATGGCTACAGTTGTGATTTCTCCTTTTATTTGTATCAGCTCCAGCGAATGGCCATTGAGAACTTACTGCTTCTTGTTGACCACAGCGTAACTGGAATAGAAGCAAATTTTACTTTTGGTTTCTAATGAGCTTTTGCAGTGATCAGAAAAAGCCCCAGAGCTTCCCCTCTGCCCTCTCAACCCATATCACAGATAGGCACGTACCTCTTCCCTCCCAGTTCTCCAGGCTGTTAATTAAGTCGCTCCCATCCCAGGGAATTTGCATTAGATTTTTTGGTCTTTTTTGGGAACTCTGCATTGCAGTATTTTCCCCACACCGATGTGCCACGTCTCCTTTCTGTTTTGCTCAGGTTTTTCGATGCCTTCCCAGTGACCAGGTGAATAATTTAACCCAGCTGCGTGATTTCATCAACAAGCCCAAACTGGCAAATGACGATCCCGCCAAAGCAGCAGAAGAATTGAAAAAGATTCGTGGGTTTTTAGTACAATTCCCCTTTCGTTTTCTGGAGGAAGAGTACTTGCTTCCTTCCGTCGGAACAAAGGAGTCCATGGTACCCATGGAGGTTTGGACTTAAGAAGATGCTGTACATTCTAAAGTCTGGTTCTCTAGAGACAAGTTGATGAGCGATATGGGATTTCTGAAAGCTTTTTATTGCTAAGGGAAGCAAAAAGGATCTCCACCAAGCTAATGTGCCTTTCTTAAGGAATTTGGTGGAAGAACTTGAAGCAAATCAACACTAGCAAAGGAGAGGTGCAGAAAGACTTGTAAATAACAGCAAATGAGAAGTGTATCCTCTGAAGAGTTGCTTCTTTAAGACCTGTCCTGAGCACATAAGGGATGGAGGCCACTTCCTAGGACAGGAAACGCCAGTTGATGTTACTGCTGTGCACCATGGTTGTGTATGTACTGTATGTACTGTGATCATGCTGTGGCTGCACAGACATCCCGGGCTGGGTGTGCTTCCAAGGCTTTGGGGTGGCTCTCCAGAGTCCCCTCATCACCCCTTCATACACCATCAGAGCACGTCACGTACCTCCAGAGCTGTGGGGAAAGGGCTGCTCGGTGCTGCCTCGGGCTGTCCCACCATCACAGCTTCCAAAGTGAAGGTGTTTCCCTTCTCACACGGAAGCAAACCAACAATCTTGTATCAGAATCAACGTTTTTCAGTCTCTTCTCCCCCCCTGGGGGAAATAAGCCCACTGTTTCTAACACAGCTGGAGCAGCCAGAGGTCCTCATGCCCAGCCTGGTGCTGCCTGGCTCTTGGCAAAGGGCAGCCTGGATGGAGCCGGAGGTGCTGGAAACCACCAGGGCTTGCTGGCCTTTGCCAACACGCAGAACATCAGTTGGTTCCAGCTGTGTGTGAAGGCTTTTCTCCAGGAGAGGATCAAGGACTCAAGCCTTCGCTCTCCAGAGCTGAAGGAAAGCAAAGCTCTGCATGTGGTGGGACAGAAACTCCAAAGCCAACATTGGGATGAGCTTAACCCTGTGCTCTGGGTCCTCCATTCATGCATTTCTATTCCAGTACATAGGTAGAACTTTCTCTCCATCTCTTTTCTCCCTATTTAAAGAAGGGAAAGGCCGTTGAGTTAGAGCAGAAGCTGTGCTCAAGCTGAGCTGGCCCATCTCTCTGTAAATGGGGTGAATGCAAGGGGGAAGAGGTCCATCTCGCTCTGCAGCAAAGCAGCAGTTTCATTCGGCATCCCTGGGCAAAACAAACCGCTCCTGGGTCTGGACCTCGTGTGGTGGGTGCCATCCTGGGTCTTTACACCATCCTCCATCCTGCGGTGAGCTGTGTCTCCCAATTCCATGTCCAGCTCCAGTCCCAGGAGAGGTTACCCGTGGTGGGTGGCAGTGCCACGTCAAACAATGAGAGATCACGCTGTTGGAAACGCCTAAAGAGAGTCAGGTCAGGAGAAATGGGAGGCTGAGCTCCTCTGCTGCCCCTGCATCTGGTAGGATGCCTTTGCTAGCCGGGCTCACCCCTGTGCCCATCTTTCCTTGGCAAAAAGACCAGGTGAACTAGTGTTTTAGTGCACAAGCAAGTTTCTTTTTGCACTTTTTTGGCTCTTCCAACAGTCTCACCTGTTTTTCATAGAATCATAGATTGGTTAGAGTTGGAAGGGACTTTAGAGATCATCTAGTTCCACCCCCCTGCCCTGGGCAGGGACACCTCCCACCAGGTTGCTCCAAGCCCCATCCAGCCTGGCCTTGAACCCCTCCAGGGATGGGGCAGCCACAGCTTCTCTGGGCAACCTGTTCCAGTGGCACCACCACTTCACAGGAAAGAATTTCTTCCTAATATCTAATCTAAATCTCCTCTCTTTCAGTTTAAAACCATTACCCCTCATCCTGTCACGACATACCCTGATGTACTGGGATCACCCTGGTTGCCTAGCTGTCCCCAGAACGTAGCTGGCACCACGTTTTGGCTTATGGCTTTCTGTGTCTTCAGACATGGTAATGCTGTTAACCTTCTGCATCGGCCAAGCAAGAAACAACCCCAGACATCCTTGTGGGGCAGCTGGAGTCTCAGCCCAGCCCCTTACTGGTTTTCACTGGTGTTTTGTAGCTGCAATTGCCATTTACACTCCTTTCTGGCTGGTGCATCTGTGGTCTGGTTACTCTGTTGGGAGCCCGTTTGCAGCATTTTATGTGATGATCTTTGGTCCAGGGGTAGATGTTTTTAGTTGGCGTGCTGTAAGCAGATATGTCCCCTTGATATTTATATATTTTTTTTCTCCCTTAAAATAATTGACCTGGGGTCACCCCCTGTGGAGCCAGAGCAGTATGTGCCCCAACCATTTGCAATCGAGGAAGATCAAAGGGGTCTTGTTGTTTCATACAGGCCTAGTTCAGAGCTTTTATCTCTGGGTATGTTTTTAGCTGTTTTAGTGTGAACAAAGCTGCTAACTTTAAACGATTATAGCCTGTCAGAGAATCATTGTTTAGTCACCCAGATCTGCATTCATCGTTGAAAAGAAAGCTTTCATCCTTGCCACCCTGTACACAGTGAACCTTGAAGAAGTGCAAGACTCCTGTCATCTTCTAAGTGCTCTTATTGTCCCCGTCCCCATATCAGCAGAGATTCTTATAATTGTTAAATGATCCTTATATTGTCTTTTAAGGTGGTAGGGAGCTAATTACTGAGGCTTCACAACTGCAGTGGCATCAAGTCGCCCTCTGTCAGGCTGCTTTGGGATAAAACCACCCAGGTTCTGCACCACTCAGGTGGCCACTGGTTTCACCTGACACAGCAGAGCCACAGAGGAGAGGCCTCATTGACTGAAAAAGTGATAATTAAGAAGAATAATGAATGCTATTCGTTATTAAAGCAGCAGACGGGCCTCACGTTGGCACCCTCTCTGGGAGGAGGTTTCTTTTGGTGGGAACAGAGGAGCAAATGCAAGGTGTGCAAGGCAGCCTGGGCACAGTGCAGGGAGAGCTCAGAGCCCCCAGGGGCTCGTGGGGCTACCGAACCCCCCCATGGGTACAGCACTGCAGATGATGGGGCTGGAGCCACCTCCAGTGAAGGCACTTCTCATGTTCGCACCCACCACCTGGCTCCTTGGGGTTTATTTCTTATATTAAGAAGCCTGTGAGGTTGAACACCTGGAGAGGGTTGATTTCTGCACCTGAACAATCACTACTTCCGAGTTCGTAGTACCAGGGTTGGGTTTATTTTTAATACTTTCAAACTGGAGAGGATCTCTCGCAAACACACAGTACTGTAACAAGTGATGTGGATTCATGCACTAGCAAACCTGGAAACATGAACCGTTTCTTGTGGCGTTTATTTTTAGAACTATAGGAAATAAGATAACTTCTCCCAGGCTCAGACTTCAGTTTATAGTTCAACCTGAGTAGAAACACTTTTTTTTTTTACTTTTTTTTTTCCTCCTTTAATTTATTCTTTAACATGTGCCACTTGGAGAACTCACACTCCTTACCGTATCTTTTTAATATTCTGATGTTTTAAAATGTGTGGTTTATTGTGTAGGTGTTGGACTGGAAAAATATTTCACTGTAAAATCAATGCATGGTTTAAAAAAATGAAGGCTAAAATGTCATCATATGTAAGAATTTTACCTAAAAATAATTTGTGGGAGAACTACTGCAGCGTTCCATGGCAGATGCAGAGTGCTCGGCTCAGTTTCTGGTCTCTTGGTCTTGGTTTGTTGCCTGACTTGATGTGATTTTTGCTGGATTAAGCCCCAAACACTCCCATTTTCCTTTCTTTTGATCAGGTTTTGCAACATGATTTTGCAATCCCGGTGCTGTCCCTGAGGGAGACCTCAGTGGGGGTTTTGCCTAGCTGGGACCCTGACATCCATAATTTACAATAACTTTATTCCTTCCAAGGAAATATCCGTGTACAATCAAGCCCAGCCGTGGTTTGCTGTTGTTATTTCAGCGTTAACAAATCTTTTGTCCACTTCCATGGACAGAAGCTGCATTTGTGGGGATGTTGAGATGGAAGTCAGAATGGTCCTTGAGGTTAAAGCCATTTCCTTCTCTCCCTGCTGAATGTAAAGACCCACATCCAAGCTGGTATGAACTGACACATCTCCACCAGCCTCAGAGCTGCTGCCCTGGGCTCCTGGTGGGAAGGACTTGGTCTGAGGGATGCGTCGGTGGCCAAGCTGAAGAGAGCAAGTGGTCTCCAGACCAGGTGTGCGGGTAGAGGTTGGCATCTCTTGGGTCACTCCCACATTTTGCTCATTCTGCTAATTGTTTCAAACGAGCAATCCCTTCTGCATGGCTGAGATCCTGCTGGGACCAGGAGCTCTGCAGAATGGAGGTGTAGACCAGAGGAGTAACACCGTGGCAGTGAATCGTGCTAAACCTGCAAAGCTGAGGTGTATCCAAGGGGCACGGACCCACCAACTGCACATCGACCCTCGAATGCAATGATCCTCTTGGGGTTTCTCTTTTTTATTATTGGTGTGTTGGGTGGGTTTTTTTAATTTCCCTGCCTGCTTTCTTGTTGTATCTTCCAGTATTTGTGATCGTTCTATTTTTAACCTCCTGCTGTGTGTTTTCATAAAATCTCCTCCTCGTAAATAATTCCGACTTCCCTCTTTCCTGACACTTGGGAAATGAGGAAAAAAAAGTGTCAAAAGTTGCAGTTCTGGGAATGTTTTTATTTGTGGGTTTGTTTTTTGTTTTGGTTTGGTTTTTTTTTTCCCCCTAAATCGTGTTTCTAGCTAAACTAACCAACTAAAGGAGAGCTTCCACTTTGGGTGCGAGTGCAGGTCTCCGTGCACCTCCACCTTCCGACGGTGCAGTTGTGAACACTGAATATCCCTTCTGTGAAGGCTGCTGGAATTGAGTTTTGTATCCTCATTTCTGCTCCCCATCTGCTTTTCCTTTCCACTCCGTTTGTATCTGGTCAATGAATGTCTGTTAATAGACTGAAAATACAACCGATCCTCACGGTGAAACGTTTGGCTTTGGTCTCATTTCTGCGTGTTTTGGGGACTGTGGCCACATCCTGCCTGTGGGCTGAGTTCTGCCCTTGCCTTGGGTTGGCAGTGCTGCCCCCAGACGTGGTGGGAAGAGGTCCAGAATTGCAATAAAAAGGGATAGACTTAAGTCATTTTAGGTTTTCCTGGGAGAAAGAAATTGCTGGAGTGAAACAGTGTAGAAAGAAGATTTGGATGTCTTAAGATAAATAAATTTTAAAATCCCGTTTTAAAGGAGTTTTAATAATCCAAAGGTATTATGAAAGGCACAGAACAAACCAGTCTGTCTCCAAAATGGAATTAACTTGCCACTGTCCCTTTTAGGTTTCAATAAAAGGAGAAAGAAACAGATTACTCTTGTCCTCCAGGGGGAGAAGAGCTGAACAAAGCAGTAGTGGCGTTTCCAAGCTCTCTCACAAACCGAAAACATATTAACTTCCCTGTTTCTTAGATTTCATCTCCTTCCTCAAATGCCGAAGGGCTCTCCGCGTCTTCGAAAACATCCAGATCCAAACTGTGCCCTTGATAAATGCAATAAATCAAGATAAGGGAAGCTGGAGGTTTGGGTGTTGGACACCGTATCCCCCAGCTAATTACAGGGTGGCTGCTTCCCACTGATGAGGTCTTGTGAGCAGAGATAAGGGCAGGCAGGAGCCACTGGTCCCCGCTGGCAGCAGAGCAGGCACAGGGGTGAGGTTGGTGGCCACCAGTGGCTTTTGTTGGCCAGCACTGATGGATGTTGGTGCGAGCAGCGTGGGAGAGACGGGTTATCTCAAGGCAAGCTTGGCTTTAGTGTGAAACTAGTAGGGGTCTCTACTGGGAAGGAGCAGACAGGACAGAGAACCCAAAACTGACCTACAGGGTGTTCCATCTGCCCCATGCCCAGTGTAAAAGTTGAGGGATCAGAGGGGTCAGCCCTCTTTCTTCAATGGCCAGCATCCAAGAAAGACTCTCTCTGCTCGTCTGCCTTTGATCCGATCCGTGCATTCCTGAATCCAGATCTGGAACCCAGTTCCCATCCATCACCGAGTCCAGCCTGGGACTTTCCCAGGGCCTGCCAGTGACGTGATTGTCACCCTGGGAGCTTAGTACAGTTTTGTATATATTTCATTCTTTTTCTTTTTTGATATTATTTTCTTTTCTTTTTGTTATTAATATTCTCATTCTCTCATTCTTCTCTCACTTGGGAGAGAAGCCAGAGAGCATCTCTTGCTCGTCCTCGTGGCCAGCCCAGCCCAAACCACGGCAGATCCTTTCCCTTTCTTACAACTTGGCACTGTTGCTGCTTTTGCCATTTTCTCCTACACGTAGACATGCAGTGCTTTTACCAGGCATAACTTCATCCATGTCCACCAGCCCATTAGAAACACCAGCGATGGCCAGCTGAGCAGAGCAAAAAAGCAGCCCAGACATGCTTTGAGCAAAAAGCCACGTTTAATGGACCTGTTCTTTCCAGGATGGATTTCTCCAGCCACTTCTCTACTGAGGTGGTTCCTGCCTGCTCGGCTGACATGTCCACAGGCATCCTGTGCTGGCAGCTGGAGAAGTCCTCTCCTCCACCCCAGCACCAAGCAGATCTGCTCTTTGGGCCTTCGTTAGCCATGTATTTATGCACAGAGCCCTCAGTAACGTGCCAGCTTTTTAATTAGTGCCAGCTTTTTGACGTGTATGAAATTAATAATACTCTTCAGTTATTTTTGTAGCGGGGGGAAAGTAAGGGGGAAAAAAGGAAGAAAAGGTTCTATGAGATGGGTCTGGAGGCACATGAAGAAACAGGTTTCGTCTCACTGCTGAAAATCAATCTGTTTTAGCTTCTCTGCAATTGTGCCAGCTCTTCAGATTTTCAAGTACGTCTCTGAAGCGCTGATGCGATGGAGCGGTGGTTTTAAGAGCTTGAATCACAACAGCACTGTGAGTGAAATGCTCAATTATATTTTTTTTTTTTATTGGAAAAATTAAAAGTGACAGTTTCAAAATTGGTTCCACGGCTTTGATTGATTACTCAGAATATTTAGCTCAAAATGATTATGGCAAGATTTTCTACTGAGGCTCATGGCTGGGATGGAAATTAATGTGGAGAAAGGGGGGAGGGGAAGAGTTCTTGAAAAAGAAATTACCCTGCAAAGGAAACTGTTTATACCCAGAGTCGGTGATGAGTAATCTCTGCATATTCCTCCTGATCTTGATAATTAAACATCCTGTGAGTTGCCATTTGAGGACAAAGGAGAGGAGGGCAGGGAGATAGTGTTCTCAAGGCCTCACAGGTTTCTTTTATCTGGAGGTTACTGGCGACCACTGGAAGTAGATGAGCCATCTGTGTGCTGCTCGAGAGCTTTGTAGTGGTCTCCTGGTGGCTTGTCCATAGGGTACGTACCTCCTGAGAAAGAGCTGTACAGGTAATGAGGCAGAGTCCTGCTGGAAGTCACCTATCAGGGAGGGAAGCTGAGGGACACTGAAGGTGGTGTGGCTGGAGGAGAAATTCAGGTAAGTGCTAGACCCACCTCTTCAGCTGGAGAAACCACCAGGGCCAGGCTGTGCAGGGCTTTGGCAGCCCCGGGTGCCACGGCACCTGGGTGCACCGTGCTGTCCAGGCAGATGCCATCCCACCAACTTGATCTTCAGCTTCTCTTATCCTTGCCAGATCCTTGCCAGACCCGTGACACAGACACTCCGGTGTCTCCAGATGGCCAGTGGATGCTCTTGCTCCAGGTCCTTCCAGAGATGGGAGAGCTGGGACCACCTGGGAGACATGGAGGGCACAGGCAGGCTGGGCTGTCACCCAGAGAGACACCAATCTTCCCAACTCCCTCCTACCCACAGCCTGGGAGTGCTGTCCTGCTCCTGTTGGGCTGCCTTCACTCCAGTTTATCTCCCAAAACAGGCAGAAAAGTATTTATAGTCTCTTTTCTGGTTGCCTTCCTTATTTCATTCTTCATCAACCCAGCACTAAAAGACCCCAACCAAGCCTCAGTAGACTCACAGGCTGGAACGTTGTACATCTAAGACACAAACAGAAAATCTATGCTTCAGGAGAGGACTTGGGCTGTTTGCACCAGCATTTTTTTAATTTCAACTTGAAAGGTGGATTTGAGATTTTGGGTTTGGATTATTTTTTTTTTTTTTTTGCATTTTTAGGATTTCATGTTTCAGACACGCTTCCTCTCAGAACGGATACGTGGCTTATAAAATAATATATAAAGCACTGTAACTTCAGAAATATGAAGAAGGTATTGTATACGGAGTTATTGTTAGGCACAGTTAATGGCTTGCTTTATAGGGAAAAGTCCCGTTTTGGCCAGTGTCAGACGTGGAACTGGGGGTCTCCAGAAAGGAAGGCAGCTGTAGCCACAAAGCACAGAGCAGCACAGTACAGCAGTTGGAGGACATTTGTCCTTGGGTGTCTCATGTCCTCTACATGGCAAATCCCAGCTGAACTGGAGAGAGCGTAGCAGGTACTGGTGACAGAATTGCATTGTCTGGGTGTAGCCTGTGCGTTTCATTACAGGTAGGAATTTAAGCTATGTTTCCTTGGGGCCACCCTAAAGTGGGATTTCACTGATAGGTCACTTTTAGATAACATTCAACCTAACTCTTCTTGTTCCTGCTGCAGCTCCCAAGCGTGGGGATGCCGTGCCAGTGGCTGAGGGATGCTGGGCTAAACTGAGATGGAGGTCTCTGGGGATCACATTGTGAAAGTGAAGTGTCCATCAAGCCTGCCAGGGCTTGACTTCCACTTTGGGTCAAACTTGCCATCCCCAGCTTAGTGCTGAACCCTTACTTTACTTTGCTCTCTCCATCCCAGGCCTTGCCTACAGCACTGTCTGTCTCCATCCATCCTCCTCCAACACCAGGAGGGACAAGCTGGTGGCCTGATGCCACCCAGCCGAGACACAGAGAGTTCAGCAGTGATCATAGACTAGTTAGGTCAGATGGCCTTTAAAGGCCAGCTAGTCCAACCCTCCTGCCATGAGCAGGGACATCTTGAACTAGATCAGGTTGCTCAGAGCCCTGGCCAGCCTGACCTTGACTGTTTTCAGGAAAGGGGCATCCACCACCTCTCTGGGTAACCTCTTCAGGGTTTCACCATCCTCATGGTGAAAAATATCTTCCTTACAGCTAATCTAAAATCTTCCCTCTTTTAGTTTAAAGCCAGGAACTATCCCGGCAGCCCCTGCTGAAATGTGATGTGCCCCCCAGGTGAGCTGCTCCCCACGGATGGATTAAATGTACCTGAGAAATCATTGCTGGAGAGAGATGCTTTCCAGCACATCCCCATCCTCCCTGAGAACAAGGGCTGGGTGGCTGCGGTCCTCTAGAGGGTGCTGCTCACCCTCCACCTGCTCGCCCGTCAGAAAGATGGGAGCCCACTTTCCAGGGTGGCCCCAAGCCCTGACCTGGGGTGCTGGGTCCTGCCCTGCCCGCAGGACCCCACGGCCACAGCTACGCGGGTGGAGGAGGAGGAGGAGGATGATGATGCAGCTCCGGCACCTAAATCCCTCCTCCACATCACGCCAACACCCGTGGGAACCTCTCTCAGAGGGACGCCAAGCCCCTGGGGCTCACCCCCAAATTTGACCTTGCCAGCTGCATCAGCCAAGGGTCAGCACCTTCCCTTTTCTTCTCAACACGGTCACGCTGAGCCATTTCAAAATGAAATACTGCCTGTGCCTTGCCTGCTTGGGCTTAAACACATTCCCTGCCTAAAAACGTTACTCCCAGAAGGGCTGCGTTACCTCTCGAATGCCTCCCTGCAATATATCTCTCCACTTTGTTTCCTTGCAGACCATATCTGTACGACATCAATTGTACCGACCCAGAATGCTTACAAACCTATTTCCTGCTGCAGGATGATCACATTATACACAATTACACACTCTAGGAATTTCTCCTGAGATCCAGCTGGGTACAGGCTGGAGGGGCGAAGGAGCCGGAGCGTGTGCGGAATAATGAATCATTCATTCAAACCTCCACGCTGCCTTCCAGCTCCAGGCTTGTGCGAGCCCGTGGCGAGCTGCACTAGCTCCTTATTATCCTAAAAAGAAAAAAAAAAGAAGAAGGAAAAAAAAAAACAAACCTCGAATCATCTAAATCATTCCCAAATTGGTTTCCGCTGTGTCTGTCCGCTTTCTGCGTCTTGCCATTTCATTATCCTTATTTTTATCAAATCAGGAAGGTTTCTGCAGAATTTATTCAAAATGTCTCAGCAGGGAAAGCGTCCCTGAGCCAAGATATGTGCTGTTTCAGAGACTTTCTCAGCAGGAGCGAAATCCAGTTGTCCGTGTTCCTGACCTCGGAACAGATCAGACCAGTATCACTGTGCTACTGGTGGTGATGGAGACAGCACCGTGGTGCACCTTTGCAGGATCCCGTGGTGCTATGAGATCTAAAAACACAGCATTCCCACCTCTGGACATCTGAGAGCCTTCTAGAGGACAGAGCAGATGGGAAATGTGGAGATGCTGCTTGTCCTCAGGATGGGGAGGGATTGTACCTGCCAGGTTTTGTCTATAAATGATAAACTGATGATTGTTCTTTGACCCACTATCGAGTCCCTCCAGCAAAACCACATGTTGTCGTGTCACGGGAAGGACATGGAGATGATTCATGGACATGATGAAACTCCCCCCTGGTGTGGATCACGAAGCCCATCCAGCCTTGCTGACCGTCCCCGAGTGCAGGACACTTGTGTGACCACGGTGTCAGAGCTGCAGCATCGGTGCATTGCAACACCCCATGAAGCCAACTCTGCCTCCTCTTCCTCTTCCAAAGTCACTCCAGAAGCAGCTCTCCTGCTCTGCACTGCTCGCTCCAACCTGGGGGGGCACCATGTCAACCCCTTCCCTGCAATCCAGCTCTATTTTATTCACTGCTTCACCGTTATCTGCCAGCTCAGAAAGGCTGGAGCATATTTGTTAGCTACAGATTTCCTTTTAGGGAGCTGGCGGCAGATTATCCTGGCTGTTTCTGACGATGTGTAATCTAAGCTGTCACCCACGTTTCCAATGTTTTACTTCTGCTAAGGCTACAGGGAGGCTGGAGTGGAGCCAAGGTGCTGGGGAGCCCCCCTCAACACAGGTCTCTGAGGCCCGGGACTTCACAGATCACGTCACCTCCACCCTCAGGTCATCTGAGCTTGCCTTTTCATTTCTTTAACCCTCTCAAGGATCATATTCCATTGCTTTCCTAAGGCTACGACTTTCAGTTACTTATATCTTTTTAAGGTGTATTGAAGCGTAGATGCCTGGTCCTAGGAATGGGGGACAAAAAATCAAGCGTCCCATCTCATCCCCATGGTAACACCCAGACACACTGCTTGGGAGAACCACCCTTTCTGAACAGAGTTGTGCTTTCTCCTTTGTTCATTATAACTTCTGTTATATTGGGTTCATATTAACTTCTTTAAAAAATTGGGTTAATATGGGATTCGCTGGTACACAGGTTTTCTGCTAGTTTTCTGATGTCAGTGTTTAGCAGGTGCCCAGCATCTTCTTGATAAAATGGAAGTGGACATTTTCCAGTGCTACATGAGATAATGTCACTTTGACCCCATATGCTTCTTTCTTTCTGATTAAATGCCTTCTGCTGGTGGTGGCTTTGCAGGGCTTAATCTGAACTCCGGGATCGGGCTGACGCACTCGTTACGTTCCCAAATTGTTTAATCTCCAGTGTCAGGACCAGAAACAAAACCCAGGCAATGCTGGCAAGGGTGAGCATGGCTGGTTTGGATGCCTTGAAGAAACTCTTGTCTTACAGGTTTTTTTCGTTATTTTTAATGGGTAATTTCAAGTCAGCTGCATCTCAGCTCTTCCTCTAGAGACAGAAAAGAAAGTGAAAACAAGACTGAAAGAGGGCATGCCCGTTTCAGGAGCCCAAGTCCTATTTTCTAAGAGCAACCTGGGCTTTTAGCAGCCTAATTGCCATTGACTAGCAGTCAGGCTAGCTCTTAACGCTCAGTTTTGCAGTGGGGAAAAAAAAAACTAATTCCCTTTCAGCAAACAGCCTGTGTCAGCTCTGCCACTTGCAAAACTCCTGCTTTGCTGTGCATCAGTGCTTCTGAGAGCGTGATGGCTCAGAGAGTGCTACCTCCACTGCCTGCCCGTAGAGAGGACAGTGGATTCTCTGTTAGGATGTGTCTAACCAGCATCTTAAGATATCATGTAAAGCGCTGAAATTTCCTTTAACAATTAAATAACCCAGAGAAATTTCGCAGCGGGGTCTCCTGTGGAGCTGTTGGCACCTCCCCTCTCAATGGTAGGGGAAATTGCACATTTTCAGCTCTCAGGACTCTCTGTTATTTCTTTACGTCCAGCACATGGTGGGTATGTTCTTCAAAGACAAGTGGTCTAGAAAGGACGGCAAGAAATGAATGAATTTGGGAAGTATCCTCAGTTTCCCTTGAGTTGCTGCTCCACCCTTCTCACCAGCCTTTCTTTCCACAACCTGAGAATCACAACCTTGTGAAACACGAGGTTAATTAAGTATATAACATCATTTTTGCAACTCTTTCTAGTCCGCTGGCTGCTTTGAGCCTCTAGGGGCCAGAATTTCAAAGGAAATTTTCTGGTTTATCCTTCCCACCCGGCACTGGTGCACAGGGGAAATGGGGCTCGCTCACGTCTTTGTCCTTTTTGGGCTCAATCTAACTTTCTTGCCAAGGTTTTTTCTGAGTCTCCTATTTAGTTCCCAGCCGATGGCTTCCTTGTTGTAAGCTACTCGGGAGACCCAGGCTGTGGGCTCAGATGTGGGCAGGGTTTTTCCCCCCCTCCTGGCTCTGAGGACCAGCCCACTCTTTTCTGCTCTCTTCACTGAAGATGGAGTCATCCCACCGAACATGCAGCACGCCTTTTGTAGACGTTTTCAAAACCACCTAGTTTCCTGCCTGGTGCTTTTGTAGTTTCTCACAAATCACGTGATAACACTAAAACTGTCGACTTGTTTCAATATACTCGAGGTTTTCGTGTTCTATAGATCCCTGAGCTGAACCAAGTGTGGACCATGCTCTTCTCATCCCAGATGTCACTTCATGTCCAGGTGTCTGCTGACCAGTAGGATGCTGCACAGGTCCCTTTTTCATGGGGTTTCCTCCTAGAACTACTTGACATCTGTGTGAAAAAAGGACTTTTTCCCTGCTCTGATTACTCGGAGTCCCTGCTTGGCTGTCTTTGTGGCTTTCTGGAGGTGTTTCTTGGTGGTGTGGAGTAATCTTCATGGCCCTTGAGGGGTTTAGCCATCCTTTCGTGCTCCATCTGCGATTTCATTAGCAGCATTAGTCATTAGGCCAAATAGGTAACATCCAGACCCAAGCAGCTCCTTTCTGAGATAGCGAAGTGGTATTTTTTGGGCGCTCTGATGATGATTTTTGTCTCTCAGCAAGTCAGAAAGTCCTGCGCCTTCGAAAGTCTCCATCTATTTCATAAGAGTACAGCGTGTCTTGCCTTCAGTGAACATTTGGGTTAGCTTTTTTAAGCTTTTCCCTGTTATGACAGGACCTAGAAACCCTTTTTTTTTTTTAAAGCTTTTTCATCTAATTCTAGGAGTGCTTTCATAGACTGCCACATCTCCGCAAAGGCATGAGGAAATAAACACCTTTGAGTGAAGCCTCCACAGAAAGACAACAGCAGTTGGCTCAAACCCTGTCTTCCTACTCAGACACTAACACTTCAAAATCTACTCAGATAATTACTTTAAGTTGCTCTAAGTACCTCCAGTTGTTTTCTGACTCGCTTCTGTTTCAGTCATTGACTGTGAGTAGGAAGCCAGAAATATCAGATTTGGAAAGTCTGTTTGGGGCATTGGGTGGGGTTTTTTTGTTTTCTTTTGCTTTTTTTTTTTTTTTTGGTGGATCTAAGGGACTTTTGCCTTTTGCAGGGCAAAATGATAAGTATTCAACGTGCTTCCAAAAAGGCAGGAGGGAGCAGAGTGGCCTCGTGGCTCTACCTTCTTTGCAGAACCAGGCACCTCCTGAGCCACGGTGAAGACACGGATGGTTAAAAATAAATTAAGATCTGGACAAATATATACACCGAGGAGGTTTTGGCCCTGGATGGCCTCCAGTCTCACAGCTCTCTGAACACCTTGTATGTTTGGCCACCACCAAAGCCCTGTGGGACCTTTGCTAATTGTGCTGAGCAGTGCCAGTTCTGTAACCCCTTTCCTGAGGAGAGATGTCGAACCCTACCCACACCTCAGGACAGATTATCTTTTTTTTTTTAAAAAAAAAAAAACAACCAAAAAAACCCCCCAACCACCTCACTGTTCCTGAAATGTGTCTTAATTAACTCGCAGCAATTTGCATTTGACAAAAGATAAAGCCAGTTTCTCTTGTTCTACTGATCTCTGCTTAATGCCAGATTGGGGGTGGCTTCAGGTCAGGTGTTTCCCAAGCCTGGGGCTGCCTTTGGTCTGCGAAGAGGAGCCAAGAAAGAAGAGGGAAAGAGAATATAAATGCCGGTTGTCTTAGGGCAGCTCAGCTCCAGACTGATCAGCATAAAAAAACCATATTGGGGCACTAGATAATTCTGACAAAAGGCGCTTGGGAAAAAAGAAAAAATAATAAAAAAAGGAGCAGCTGTTCCTCCCTGTGGATGGGGTTGTAAAGCAGGTATTTATGGGTAGAGGCCCCCGGAGGACTTCTCCTGCGGCGGCAGGTGGGTTCTGGAGCACGTCTGATCCCCCAGCTCCCGCGTTGTGGGCATGCTGATGTTATCCTTGAGATCACGGCAGAGGAAGGAGAAATTAGTATTCCTCTGCAGAGCTGTGGGAAGACGGTTTGCTGGGGGCAAGGCAGCATTAGGTTTTCTGCAAGCAGCGGAAAAAATGGCATTTTTGGTTGGTTTCTAAACAGTCACGATTGGCACATTTTAAATAGCTATAAAAGGCTCGCCACCCTCCTGAGGAGCAGGGCTGCCCTTTGATGGCTTTGTTGTGTTTTTGTTTGTTGGGGTTTTTTTTTTTTCTTATTTCTGCACTGAAGGGGCACAAAGGAAAGGGTTTAATTGAGAAAACAGGATCCTACATCATTAATGTGGCGTGTTCCCAAATAGCGACGTGGAACCACACGTTGCCCAAAGAAACAACACCACCAGCCCACGGTGCTGTAGCCAGGCTGAGGGGAGACCACCAAAGGCATAAATGCCACCTTACATCTGCTGGGGAGTCTCACGTGTTGCGTGACGTACACAGAATCATAGACTCACATGGGGTTGGAAGGAACCTCTGGAGATCATCTAGTCCAACCCCTCCACCAGAGCGGTCCCACAGGAACGTGTCCGGGTGGGTTTGGAATGTCTCCAGAGAAGGAGACTCAACCTCCTCTCTGGGCAGCCTCTTCCAAGGCTCTGCCACCCTCACAGGAAAGAAGCTCCTTCTCATGTTTAGGTAGAACCTCTCATACTCAAGTTAGTGCCCATTTCCTCTAAGCTGTTGTCCCCCAGGGTGACTTTGGGCCGCCCTCAAGAGAAGCCACACGCAACGCTGGCAGAAGGGGGCATGAGGGAAACGCTGTGTTGGCCCCTCAGTGCCAAATATTTTGGGGGGAGGGCAGTCTGGAGGGGTGCTGTTGGGTGAGTTAAGTTGCTGGAAGGGTACCAAGGGTACCTCTTTCCCTTCAGAGCCCCAGGACTTTGATATTTACACAGACCTCGCTGTTCCCTGGGTATGAATCTGTGGAAATAGGGTGGTTTTTTTTTTTTTTAAAAAAAAAAAAAGAGCCTTTGCTGATTTTCCATTTATTCCCTCATTGCAGTGATTACAGGGTTTTGTAGCTGAACAAGGTTTAAGTGAGGGAGCGATTAACTATTTACAGGGGGGTGTTTTTTTGTATATAGCTATAGGAAAAAATCCTGGCACAGGGTTCACACACACCTGGTCCTGCTCAGCTCCAAGGATGCAATGAAAAAACATGGAAAAACACTTCTCTCCCCGGAGAGGAACCCATATCAGCAGAAGGATGAGCAATCAGTAAGTGATAATGAATCAGTTAAAGTGCATTTGGGAAGATCAATAGATGCAGTTTGGGGCACACGTAGCCATTCCTTGCTGAGTGTCTTTTAACACAGCTGCATGTTATCATGTTAGATTAAAACCCAATTAGGATGCATTTAACACAGTGTTAATTTTTCAGCATCCTCCATCCAGTTTGGGCAGAGTCCTCCAACTGCTGCATTACACTGGGGCAAACACTGGGATAAACCAGCCTGGATTTAGGGAACCAGAAAAATTATGCTGGTGCCAGCCACGGGGCCGAGTGGTCACAGAATTATTAGGAATGAGTGACCCACATGTGCTGGTGGAATAAATCACGTGTCAGGGCCCAAAAGTTCTTTCTTGTTTGCTTTATTCCTTTTCTCACTAATCTTTTGGAGAATGATCCAAAGCCCGAAGCACTTGAAGCTCTCGCTAATGGGACAAGGCCTTATATGTCATTTAGATTTATTCTACAAATAGCCCCTCATGGTATAATTAACAGTGGTGGCACCGCTGGATAATTAAATGTAGTTTTATGCAGAGGTCAAATGACCTGGATGGCCTGTACGTGAGTTGATGCCCTTCAGTGAATAAATCAAAAACACTGCCCCTGACATTAGCCCCCCTCTGCCCACAGCAGAGCTCTGGTTCATTAAGGTGCTCGTTGCTGACCAAGGCTGGGAACTGCCACTCTGTAGGAAAAAAAAAAAAAGATATTTTCACGTTTTTCCCATGTTCCTAATAGAGACCATGGTGGGACACAACAGGTTCCAGCCACCATTCCCAGGGGGGACCTACCAGCTGGGAACATGACTTCACGCTGAACTGAGCGCTTCTCTTATGAGGAAAGGCCAAGAGACCTGGGTCAGTTTAACCTGGAGGAGAGGGGGTCTCCTCAAGGCTTATCAATATCTAAGGGTCAGCATCAAGAGGATGGGACCAGGCTCTTTTCAGTGGCACCTGGAGACGGGACATGGGGCAACGAGGACAAACTGGAAAATGGGAAGTTCCATCTCAACATGAATAAAAACTTCTTTACTCTGAGGCACTGGAACAGGCTGCCCAGAGAGGTGGTAGAGTCTTCTGCTCTGGAGACACTGGAAACCTACCTGGCTGTGTTCCTGTCCAACCTGCTCTGGGTGACCCTTCTCTGGCAGGGGGTTGGATGAGATGGTCTCTGAAGGTCTCTTCCAACCCCGACCATGCTTTGATTCTGTGATTCTGTGACTCACAGCAAAGTACTTTGTGCCAGTTCAACTGAGGACTCCGTTTTGAGTCATAGTGACTCCAACTGTGAGATTTTGTTTAGATGCTCCTGGCAGGAAAATGGTATATAGAGAGACACAGAAATACACCTCCTCATGAAAAAAAAAAAAAAAAGGTAACCTCTCAGAAACTTCATTTTCTATAGAAAAAGCTTCCTGCAGAAAATGCCTGCCTAGCTCTAGCTGTGGGTGTCCTCCTGGCCAGGCCAATGCTGCAGGAGGACATCCACAGCCAGATGTGCAAGATGCCCTCCTGCAGATCCAGCATCTCGGGGGGGTCACAGAGCCCGAGTCTCCCTGCTGAGTCTTCTCCTTTCCCCCAGCAGCAGCCTGGGCACAGCAGCCCTCACGGGGATTTTCCAACCCTCTCCTGCCATCACTTCATGCATTTCTCGTGTCGGTGAGAGCAGAAAGGTCCTCTCCATTTTGACTATCTTGATGGAGAGCAGATAGATGACGATTAAATCACACTTTATCTTGGGACTCTGTGTTGAATGCTGAGGATCAGGGCAATCTGTCTATTTGCAGGATTAGGCATATTTTTATTATTTTATTTTTTTTTAAATCCTTATGCATTTCACAAATAATCCCGTGTGTTCTGGGATGGAAAGCACATTACAGCAAGCCAGTGTCCTCTCTCATTCTTCCCTTCTCTCCCCGAGAACAATGAAAGCAGGAGGAAGTCTCGCATTGGTTTGTTCCCAGTTTCCAGGCAGTTTTTCTTCCAGCTTCACAACAACTCTGAGCGAAAACATCGCAATACCTGGGTTTGAGCAGAGACAGACAGCAGCTGCTGTTAAAAACAACCACCCCAGTATCACCAAAGATTCAGGAAGGTGCTCAGAGGCAACAAGATGCTGCAGCTCCCGTCCCCAGCCTCTAATAGCCCTGCTGTGATCAGGACTAATAAAGCTAATAAGCTGCTGAGGGCCATCCAGTGAGCAGAGAGTGGAGGAATCCTGATGGACAACAGGATGCCCATGAGCCAGCAATGTGCCCTTGTGGCCAAGAAGGCCAATGGCATCCTGGGGTGCATCATGAAGCATGGGACCAGGAGGTGGAGGAAGGTCATCCTGCCCCTCTGCTCTGCCCGGGGGAGAGGCCCCATCTGGAGCACTGGGACCAGTTCTGGGCTCCCCAGTTCAAGAAGGACAGGGAACTGCTGGAGAGGGTACAGCAGAGGGCTACAAAGATGATGAGGGGCCTGGAACATCTCTCCTGCGAGAAGAGGCTGAGGGACTTGGGTCTGTTTAGTCTGGAGAAGAGAAGGCAGAGGAGGCATCTGATCAACACCTATAAATACTTAAAGGGTGGGTGTCAGGAGGATGGGGCCAGGCTCTTTTCAGTGGTGCCCAGTGACAGGACAAGAGAAAATGGGCACAAACTTGAACATAAGAAGTTCCACCTAAACATGAGGAGGAACTTCTTCACTTTAAGGGTGGCAGAGCTGGAGCAGGCTGCCCAGAGAGGTGGTGGAGTCTCCATCTCTGGAGACATTGAAACTCCACCTGGACACATTCCTGTGGGACCTGCTCTGGGTGAACCTACTTTGGCAGGGGGGTTAGACTAGATGATCTCCAGAGGTCCCTTCCAACCCCATGTGATTCTGTGAGGCACCGGTGGCCCTGATTTCTGCAAACTGGATCCTCTTGCTCCTGGGGAAGTTTCGGCAGCTCCTTCCACGCGATTCTTTGTAATACAATTTATTATCTTTCTTTTTTTTTTTTTTTTTTTGAAGCACATCCCCAACCAGAAAGAGTAAGAAAATCCCCTCCGCCTGCCAGTTGACTCATGTGTAGGGTTTCCACTTCCCAGCTCTGCATATTGTAAGCTCTTGACACCAGTTGATGTTGTAAGTACAGCTTCCATACGGTTCCCTCAAAGGCAACAGATTTTTTTGATACGTATATATTTATACATGGCACCTGGTTTGGCAGAAACCACGTCCCTCCCCCCTCAAAAAAAATGGGAAATAAGGAAAACAGTAAAAGCTGACTCTACCTAGAGATTGCGGGCTTTTGGAGGGGTTTTGGCCAATTCCAAAGACAGCATAAATCTCTTCCTCTCTCTAGGAACAGCACGGGAGCTGGTAGGGCCAGGATGGCTCCTGAGGACAGAGGGGATGGGTCACAAAGCCAGATCTGACGTCTGGAACCCACTGGAGAAGGGCCATTTCTGGGCCTGAGCATCCCGAGCTGTGTGAAGCAGATGGACGTCCGTTCCTTTGTCACCAGGCAAGACCAGGCCCTAGCGCTTCCCGACACTCCAGCATGGGATAATTTGGGTTCGGCACCTCAAATTCTACACACCCCCAGGGATGGGGTCTCCATCACTTCCCTGGGCAGCCTGTTCCAATGCTTGATAACCCTTTAGGCCAAGGAATTTTTCCCAATATCCATTCCGAATCTCCCCTGGTGCAATTTGAGGCCGTTTCCTCTTGTCGAGAAGGTCTTTCTTGTAGTGAGGGGACCCAACCTCAACATGTTATTTGGGGTCTCACCGTTCCCCAGCACAGAGGGATCCGGGAAGCTGGGATTTTTCTGCCCAATATTTCTCATGGGGGGGTGGGGGGGGTGGGTGGGGGGGTGTTTTTGTGTTAAATAAACCCGGTTTTGGGGCTAGGTGAGGAGGTGCAGCAGGGCTGGGGAGCCTGCAGGGGTCCTTCGCAGCCGTTATCCCCACCGCCCCCCCTCCGCGTCTGAACCAGAGCATCCCTCCGGAGGGACCCAAACCCCTTCATCCCCTCCCCCCGCCCCGGAAATGGGCACGGTGGGGATGGGGCACGGATCGGTCCCTGTGTCTCCGTCCCCCGGGAGATGACGGGCGGGAGAGGCACGGACCGGTCCCTATGTCCCCCTCCGGTGCGGGCGGGGGGTACGGACCGGTCCTTGTGTGTCCCCCCGAGGAGGCGACAGGTCGGGGGCACGGACCTATCCCTGTGTGTCCCCAAAAGACGGCGGGGGGGGGGGCGGCACGGACCGGTGGCACAGCCCGGTATCCCCCGGGGAAGACGTCGGAGCGCGGGTACGGACCGCTCCCGCGTCCCCCCCCCTCCCGGTGCGGGCGGGGCTCTGCCCGCCCCCCCTCCCGCCCCCCGCCGGCGGGGCCCGCCCCCGCCCCGCGCCGCCGCCGCCGCCCCCTCCCCGCACCCTGACAGACAGCTCCGGCGGCGCTGGGCCGGGGAGGCGGCTAGGCGAGGCCAGGCGAGGCCGGGCGATGCGCCGCCGCCACCGCCGCCATCCCGGCGCAGCCCGCGGCCGCCCCCAGCCGCGTTAAAGCTGCCGGCGGAAGGGGCAGGGGCGGCGGCGGCGGCTTCTCCTCCGTGCCGGTTCCCCGCATGAGGAGAGGCGTTAAATAGCGCCAGCGCC
>BJBW01001256.1:0-195889 GCA_004320125.1 Scolopax mira | reverse complement strand
CCCCCCCCCCCCCCCCCCCCCCCCCCCTCCTTCCACCACCACCCCCTCCCCTCCCCGCACTAGCCCGCTCGGTGGCGGCGGAAACATGGCGAGCGACTCGCCGGCGCGGAGCCTGGACGAGATCGACCTCTCGGCGCTGCGGGTGAGGCTCGGGGGATGCGGGGACTATGTTTGGGGGGGATGCGGGAGCGGCTACCTCCTTCCCTCCCCCTCCCCCCCCCATCCATTCATCCATCCATTCTCCATCCATCCCGTTGCGGGGAGAGGGGGGGGATGCTGTGTGTGCGGGGAAAGTGCGGCTGCACGTATGGAAATAGCGAGATGGAAGCGTGTGCGCGTGCATGCACGCAGCCGTGTGTACGCATGTGTATATATATATATATATATATACAGGGATATATATATATATACACACACACATACGTGTGTGCCTGCGTGCACAGGTCTGCCCGCACACCCCGGTGTGCGTGTGTGTGCACGCCTGTGCGTACGCGGGGACACACACACACCGCGGGGACCGGTCCCCTTGCATCCCCCCCCCCCCTCACCCCCTCTCCTTGGGGTGGGGACAGCCAGGACATCCCCCCCCCCGCCTTCCTCCCCTTCCTCCCCTTCCTCCCCGTTTGGCTGGGCAGTGCCGCAGGACGGAGGGACAGACAGACGGAGAGGGATGGATGGGGGAGCCGGGTGCGATGCGGGGATGATGCCCCCGCCCCAGCCTTCCCGCACTCGGCTCCTCCACACCGGCAGCGTTTCCATCCATCTCCCCTTTCTCTTGGGGTCCTCCTCGCTTTACCCCCCCCACCCCCCCCCCGTCGAAAATACCCTTGAAATGTCGGGTTCGTCAGACGTGCGTGGGCTGTGGCCTGATGTGTGTGTGTCCCCCCCCCATCCCCGGCCTATTTATTTATTATTTTGTCCGATAACTTATTATTCTCCCCCCTTTCTTCATCCTTTTCGGGCAGAAGAAGAGGGGGGGGTGTTGGTATGGAGCATGGGGAGTCGGGGGGGGGGGGTTTAGCGGCGTTTATTGGGGAGGCAGCAGCGAGGCTGTTTCTCTCAACCTGCTGGCATAGAGAGAAATGAATAAAACGAAGCAGGATCCGCTGAAGGCTTGAACAAGTGTATTTTTAGAAATATTATTTGCTTCAGTGCAAGGGGGGGGGGGGGGAGAAGGGACAAAAAAAAAAAAAGTCTATTCGCTTGCCCTACTTTTCTTCCTGGTGAGTTTCGGGTCGATTAATAGTGTAAATGATTGCTCAGCAATACACAGCCTAGAGGAGGCTGGAGCTGGGGTGGGGGGACACACACCCCCACACCATCCAGCTTAAAAAACCCATCCCTGGAGCTCCTGCTTCCCCTCTCGGTGGGAAGGAAGGTCCCTGGGGAGAGAGGCTGCTGAAGCTGGTGGAGTTAATCCAGGAAAGCAGGATCGTTTGGGAGAGGAAGAGGGGGCCCTTTCCCTCCCTCCCTCCCACTCCCAGAAAATCATGTTTTGTTTTAATATTTTAATTTTTTTTTTTAACATCTGCGATAGGAAGTTTATTTGAACTGGGGCACTATTTCTTTTTAAAACTGTCTACTCAGGCTTAGGTTGGGTTTTCTTTTTTTTGTGTGTGTTTGTGGCTTTTTAATAGCGATGTGCACCAGATACAGTCAGGGTTTTGTTTTCGCTTTAGGAGGAAATGTATGTTCCCCCCCCCCCCCCCCGAGACCCACCAGCAACCCCTGGTGTGCGAGCCCTGCTGGTGTTTTGGGGTAACCAGAGAGAAGGGGACCCAAAAACCCCGACCCATGGTGGGGTGGGAGCCCAAAGCCATGTCCCCTCCGGCAGGACGCTGGGGATTCCTGCCACTTAGGGGAGAAACCTGCTGCTCTCCCTACAAATGATGAAAGATGTGTTGGTTTGTAAAGTGAGACAAGGATAGGGGCTTAAATTTGCCAAGGGATAGATCTTCTTCTAAACTAAGCTCTTTTAGCACTTAGAACAATTGCTAAAGGTCATAAATTCAGCAGATAAGGGCAAGAAGCGTGAATCATTCTGCGGGGTCTGAATCAGAAATCGATAGTAAATTTGCTGCCTGAGGGGAAAAAAAAAAAAAAAAACAAAACCTAAAACCAACCCACCGTGGCAGGGAGGAGTAATTCCCCAAGCTTTGCAAAATTTTATTTATTAGAGAAGAAGTGTCACGTTGCTGCGGGTTGGGAGATGAGGGGGGAGGAGAGGTTGCTCTTGTTGCCTCCGTGTTTGAAGGGGGTGAGGGCTGTGAGCCGTGCGGGGAGCAGGTAGAAGTGACTCAAAATCTGATTTATTCCCAGCAGAGGGGAAAGGGAAAGCTGGGGCTGCTTATCGCTGAGTTTGAGTCAGCGAGAATGTTGCGGGAGGCTGGGTTTTATGAACAAGGAGCAAACGCCTGTATGACCAAAAAAAAAAAAAAAAAAAACAAAAAAAAAAAAACAAAACCCAAAACAAAAGGGAAAAAAAAAAAAAAAAAGGTGGACCTTTGCCTTCTGGTTCACCCCATCCTGTCCTTTGGCTTCCCTCCTCTTCCTCCTGCCACCAAGGGACCCGTGTCCTTGCCACGCTTGGGTATATGGTGGCCACGCAGCCGAGCTCCACGCGCCAGGCTGGGAACAAAAGCACCGAATTCTGATTAAAATGCAGGGAGCAAGCACACTTTGGGACTGGCTCCTGCCTCCTTTTGCCACGCGTTTCTTTCTCCCCCGTGGCTCTGCACGGTGCTCATTGCCATGGTACCCGAGCATCCCCGCCTGGGTGCGGGGAAGAGGGCTGAGCCTGCCAGGGAAGGGAAGGGCAGGGTTGAAACCTCCGACATCAAAAAGCTTCTTAAAATAGAGATCTTCCGGTGGCGATGCTGGTAATGAGTACTGTTAATGTTGCAGAAAACGGTAATTTAAAATGATGAGGCCATTGAACAGGTAGTGCTGCGTATTACACTGACAAGGGGATAAGATAAACTACGTTATAATGTTCTTTTGCACGGGCAAGGAGATGTTTTTTTGCTAGCCCACTCGGCGTGTTTAATAGCCGAATGACCTGGCAGTGCCATTAGCAGAATAAATGATTAACACAGGGATTCGCCCAGGCTGTTGACAGCCGTGGTGGGGAAGCAGGTTTTTGTAATAAAAAGAATGAGCATGGAGGGGGTGAGGGGGGGATGCTGTGGTCCAGGCTCTGTGGTGGCAAATGCCCAGCCAATCCCCACAGAAAGGCTAGCAGAAAGATGGGGCTGGGTTTGGGGGGGCTTTTTTTTTTTTTTTGCCTCCCCCTTTTCTTTTTGAATGCAAGAGCCTGTCATCTCTGGCTGAAGACAGTGGCCTTGATCCTTCTAAAATATTCAGGTCAATAGCTTTTCCTCCACCGCATCCGTCTGCAGGGACCAGCCTCTGGCTGGTGGCATGGGGGCTCCTCCACAGCTGGATGGCTTGTGGGGTTCTTTGCAAGGTGTGTGGGAGCTGGCAAAAGCTCTTAGGAAGGAGAGGGGAAAAAAAAGACCTTTCTCAGGGAGCTGGTAACCTCCTTGGGGGAGCACATTTCTCCCCCCCTCAGCTGCATCTTGTCTGCATCTCAAGGGTCTCACATCCCAGCTGATGGCTGGGGGGCTTGCGAGGTTCACCTGGGTTATAGGGCTTGGAAAGCAGGCCTGGGAACTGAAAAAGAGCTTTTTTTTGGGGTGGGGGGGGAGGAGGAAAGGAGTAATTGTTTTCTTCACCTACCTGGATGTTGCTTTTGTTTTGGACTCATTAACAAAACCCAAGCTTTTGTTATTTACTCCCGCAAATTGCTGACCCTGCAGCTCTCTGGAAACTGGATCCTAAAATCGTTAGTTGTTTTGGAAAGGCCTGGCCTTTAATGCTGGGGCTTGGAGAGGAGACAGCCCAGAATTAAGGAGCCGGTGGGTATTAGCTGTTGCTGGGAAGAATTGGACGAAACCCAAAAATGTCACTACTCTTCCTTTAGCTTTGCTTTGAATAGAAGTGAAGTTTCGTTTGGCCATTTGTTTGCATTAGTTGATCATTGGCAATGAAGATAAAAGCTCTTGTATTAAAAACAAAAACACACAAAAAACCCAAACAAAGATGCTGGCATCCTCCTGTTTCCAGAACTTCATCAGTTTATGGCATATTTCAGCATCATTAAAGATTCAGGAGAAGTTCTAATGGGGGATAAGCACTGCAAGCCACCACTCAGGAACATTATCCTGGCAGCGTTAACGTTGGGTTTCTTCTTCCAGCACCTGTTAAAAAACTCTGTAGCTCGACAGAATTTGGGCAGCTTTCACAAAGGTCACCTTCTTCCTGAATAGAAAGAGGAACGGATTTGACTAGAGATGACTTCTGGAGATTAAAAAAGAAGGACATGAAGAGCGTATTTATTTGTGCTGTGTTTTACATGGATGTGCTACCATGCAAAATTTGGGACGTAACTTCAACAAGTGTATATGCAGCTGCAGTTCCTGAGGATGGACACTCTTGAGGTTCTTCCATCAGGGGCTTCATCTGTCCTCTTCCAGTGTGATTCAGCGTGTGTGTAAGCTGCAGAGCATGACTGTGTCCACATATTTTCTCTGTTTTTGAGGCTTTTATTATTTTATCTTATTTTTTTTTAAAACCATAAAACCTTGGCAGCGCAGTACTGGCTCTGTATCATCCCAAAGGGATGAGGATGTCCAAATTGAAGCCTTTTTACCTGCATCTCGCTTCCGTTCCTTGCTCCAGGAGTGCTGGTGGTGGTGCAAACACTAATCTTCTACCAATGCCCGTCCTTGTGTGTGTGCTCGTGACAAGTTACAAGAGAAACCAAGCTGTCTTCTGTCTAATCCTTCTGTATAGTTGATTTTTTTTTTTCCCACCTTTTGGAGTTGTGTAGCCCAGATGCTGCTCTTCTGCAGTTCTCCATCTCTCCTTCAGCGCTGGTGCTGTGGTTGCTTTTCCTCATCTTTGGAGATCTTCTGCAACCCCAAAATGTGTGGTTTTCTTAAAGACATGGAGAGTCTCTCTATTCTCAATAGTTTTCCTGTGCTGTTCAGCCATAAAAATTAATAATTTTGAGCAAATTTGATAGCAAAACATGTGCTCGAGAAGGTTGATGTTTCACCATAAGCGTTTTCTTGAATTAGGGTTTGAAAGAACAAAGAGTATTTGATTGGTATTTACAGTGGTGTCTGATTTTTATTTTTTAATTTTAATTAAATCCGTGCAAGAAGTAGTTAGAGGTGGCTTTTATCCCTGCTGTGTGAAGGTAGTTTTTATCTGCCAGGCTTTAGTAAATATGGTGGTAGAGTTTGTAGGGAGTGAGGTGGGGGAGGAAGCTGTGTCTAAATCTCCATAAATTAATCACCTGGCTGAGGAAGAGGGTGGCCTTGGAAGTTGTGTGGGGCCAGGTCACACCAAAGGTGTCACCTCTGAGCTGCAAACCCTGTCCTGGCTCCTCCTAATGCACCCCTGGTCACTTTGTTGAGGGTCATTATAACCATCATATAGATGTCATATATATGATCACAGACCCCAGTGTGATGTCTCTGCCTCTGACCTGCATCACAAGGACAGAGTATTGATCCCTGTCTCATTTCTTCACGTCTCAAATGTAAAGGGGGAGAATCCTCTTGGGTTCCTTGCATTTCCCCTGATAAAAGGCTACCCCCAGGCAGAGGAGCACGTGGATGGAGGAACGGTCAAAGCTGTTGTGTCTTGGGGTGGGGAGGGTGGAGTTGAGGGTTCAGGACCCACCTCCTGAAGGCTTCAAGCAGTGTGTAGGCTGCAGGTGGAAGACCCCTAGCCAAAGTCATTGATAGCTCCATTAAATAAGGAGTTGTATTTCCCACTTAGAAAGCCAGTAGCTTTGATACCCCCCTCCTCCTGTCCCTTTTTGTCACTTTGAACTGTGGTTGAACGTTGAAACCCATGGGCTGTTTGCTCTGGGCTCAGGAAAGCAATTTGTTGAAGTGAGGTTTGACGTTCTGCGTGTAAATCACTTCTGATTTCTAAAGGAGGGCTGTCTAGCAGACACAATCCTTGGGAAATGGAGACTCCCCCCTCGCTCCACGTTCCCCCTCCACCATGGTTTTGAGGTGAGCCCTGCAAGGGGCCAAGTGTCCCCTTCCCGCAGAGGAACAAGGATGCTCAGCACCTAGGGCCAAGCCCTCGGGTTCCTTGGTGAAAGGGGAGGAAAAGCCACCAAGGTTGGAAAACACTGATAAGAAGTTTACTGGGAACTCGGTTATATCTCTCTGCACGCCTGATTTTTATTTGGTAACAGCAAATCAGAAAAACCTTCCTCCCCTGTGGTCGAGAATGTTGCTTATCCGCGTTGATTTTCCCATGTGCTCGCCTGAGGTTCAAGGTCGTGTGTTGGTAGGAAGGGATGGATGGTGGTAACCAGCCAGGCAGCACTGGAGGATTTACCCCTCTATTCTGCGCTCCTGAGACCCGACCTGGAGCACTGCGTCCAGCTTTGGAGTCCTCAACACAGGAAGGACATGGACCTGTTGGAACAGGTCCAGTGCAGGGCCACAATGATCAGAGGCTGAGAGCTGGGGTTGTGCAGCCTGGAGAAGGGAAGGCTCTGGGAAGAACTTATAGCAGCCTATCAATGTCTGAAGGGAGCTACAGGAGAGGTGGGGAGGGACTCTGTCAGCAAGTATAGTGGCAGGACAAGGGGGAATGGTTTTAAATTGGAAGAGGGGAGATTTAGGTTAGATATTAGGAAGAAACTCTTCACTGTGAGGGTGGTGAGACACTGGAACAGGTTGCACAGAGAAGCTGTGGCTGCCCCATCCCTGGAGGGGTTCAAGGCCAGGCTGGATGGGGCTTTCAGCAACCTGCTCTGGTGGGAGGTGTCCCTGCCCATGGCAGGGGGGCTGGAACTCAATGATCTCTAAGGTTCCTTCCAACCCAAGCCATTCTATGATTCTGTGATTATTAACTTCATAAATGTAGTTATATATTCAGAAAGGAGGCTATCAGTTGTGGTACAATATATGAATGAGAGCTAAAAAAGATCACTTTTTGGAAAATATAAAATGCGTATGTGTACATCACATGTATTTTGAATTTTCAGGATAAGTCCTTAAGTGTAAATAATGTAGGTTATTCCAGAAGTTATGCTATCTTGTTTTGAGAGGGTTCTTCATGCACAGCTCAAATGAAGACAATTGAATAGTTTAAGACTCAGGATATACGCAGCATGAAGAAATGCTCTTAAAAACAGCATAGCATTTGCAATCAGCTTAATGAAATACTTACATAAAGGTTTCATACTGCTTTTGTGACACCAGTGCTATTGGTGAGGAAGGAAGCTGCCATTCAGCTCTCAAATGTCAATACTAATTAACAAAGTTATCTTTAAATATTTACATAAGATACTAAATTTCATTCATGCCGAGAAGGCAGCCAACTCGCATGCTGAGAATTTTAAGCTGGGTGAAGAGCACTATTTTCTTTTGAGTAGAGTTGAAGGAAATTTCTTTTGAAGTGTGAATAAGCTAAATTATGTATAGTGTGACTGGGGAAAAAGAAAGTAAAAGTTGACTTATTTGGAAGGTGCAGAAGAACATAAATGGATCATTTAGGGAAATGGATGACTACTTATATATCTGAAAAAGAATGAGGGAGAATCAGAATTGCATAGGAGAGGAACTGTATTTGTCTGTGAAATAGTCTTCCAAGAAGACTATAATAAAAGCCTGCTGATTGGAATTAAAAAGGATAAGGGAGAGTGTTAAAAATGGATTTGGCAATAATTTTATATTAGAGATGTGTTCTGCTGTTTTCCCATGTGTTCAGATGCTGTATTATATTCTAAGGGTAAATCCTACTTTCACTGAAGTCAGGGAGTTTTGGTTTTGCTTCAGGTTTTCACCCTGTGCTCCAAAAAAAGCCACCAACTCCCAACTTCCTCCTCGAACTATGAAATGATCAGTTTTTCACAAGTGCCTGCTAAATGAAAGTTAAAATGGAAACCCCAAAGATCCTTAAAGCTAAAAATATCTCCAATTAAAGGACGGTGATGAATTAACTTAAGTGCTATTGACTTTTCTCTTAGAACATTGACAGGGCAAATTCATTTAGAAAGGAAAAAAATTATTTAACAGTCATTTCTACACAAATGGAGATTTTTTCCTAATAATTTTTTGGATAATTTCCTAAACTGAACTAATAATTGAATTATTTTTGGAGAAATTTTATCTGGTGTTTTTCACCTAAAATGTTTTAGGTATTTATTTGGATGGCTATTAATGTTATATCCAAATGAAAATTGAAAAATCACTAACAAATACCATATCTCTAAAAAAAACCCCAAATTACAACATTTTAAATGCTAAGGATGCTGTGCCTTTTCTCTAGCGAGATATAGTAATTTTTTAATTTTCAGCTGCTAATTTAAAGGAGAGTTTGCATTCATGTGATTCACTGCTCCTGGAGCTGCATGTTTGAGTGACAATCTGACTACTTCCTATCTCAACATAACAGATTCAGGTGGTTTTATATCTGCCAGCTGTTTACCACTGAATCTTTGACAATTCATTTAAATGATACAAAATCAGATCCTTCAGAAGGTAGATCATGGAACAACATTTTGCACACACCCAGAAGGCTCATATTTTTACATATTTGTTAATACATGCTAATCTTTTTCTTGAAAGCTTTTTCAAGCTGTGTGTTCCAGGTGACTGATTTGGGGTAAGGAGGAAGGAGGTTGTGTGAATTCTCAGGGATTCACAGGAGCAGCTGCCTCTCTAAATCAGCAGCCATTTCTCTCTGTGTGATGTAACTGAGTATAGGAAGTGCTCTCTGGCAGTCTCCAAAATTTATATCCACTGGATTAGATTTCATTTTAGACATATTCTTCAGTAGTATAAATACATGTATCTTAAAAGCTAGCTCTAGCTTCAGAATATGTAAGGTGGGAATAAGTTGGCAAGTAATAGAAGCAACAGTTTATTCTGTATATCATATTTTGTTACGTGGCATAACTGTGATTACACCAATATTGGTATAGATGTTTAATTAATCTTTTTCCTTTGTACATAAGTTGTCATCTTTAACATAATCCTCTGTGCATCTTGTCAGGCTAGTATGTTTGGGGTTGTTATATGTACTATTTACTGCTACGTGCATAGATGGAGCAACTGTTGATAGGAGATTTTTGTTAATGCTAGAAGTATTTAAAAACTGTAATTACTTCCTGCTTGGGTAAAGTGAGGATGCTATTTACAAAACTGAGAAAACAAAATATTTTGATATTCTTTATTTGCTTTCATTTGAAGCAATGCACCACTCATACTGGAATTTGGTGTCTCAGACACAGTTCAAAGTTTACTAACATTGCCTATATGCAAAGTATAACGATAAACTTTGAATCTAAATAAATGGCCCATAGGATTCTGTATCGTGGTTGTAGTACTTCAAAAGTGTTGTTACCAGATTTTTATTAATGATCCTTATTTTTTCTGGCATGTTTTAAATAAAATTGCTAGAAAATTATGGATCATATTTTTAGGAAGTGCTTCCTATGAATATAAGTTTACCAGCTTGTTAATTATATACAGTAAAATCTATGAAAAGGCAATTTTAAATCTTGAGTGATTCAGAAATGCTACATTTTATGTATGTTTTGAGCCTATTTTAACTGAGAGATTAATGGTTTTGTCATGGTTTTATGCATTAAATATCTAGCAATATAGTGATTGAATAACTTGTTAATGTGATAAACCACCATGACCTTATCCTGAAATAAGAAAGTAGATCCCACCACCCTTGTTCGTGTCCTTGATAAGATAGGCAGTTACAGTTGATTTGCATGTATATCCAAGTTTGTTATATCTGGAAATAAAAAGAGACATTTCCTAATAAATATAAAAAGTAGACTGATGCATTAGCAGTTGGTGTTTACCAATTTTTTAAAGTATTAGATCTCTACTCTTTTGTTGGCATAAAATCAAACACCTTAATTTATGCATTGCTAGAGCTCCTTGCTGTTGGCAGTCATGCTTTCCTGGTGGTATTCCATTGCTGTTTGTCTGTCTGAGCAGTCTGTGGTTAGAGACTCTAATACCTCAGTAAATTGGATATTTTATCTCTTTTGGAAAACCATCACCCCTTACCTTTGAGTGGAGCTCTTACCGGCTTTATGAAAGCATGAAGTTCAAAGACTTAAGGGTAAGCATGCAGATAATTTTAATGGTAACAATAAATGAGAATTGTTATCTTCAATACTTCTCCCTTCGTATTATTGTTAACAGATGTAGCCAGAGCTAGTGGTGCCAATTTGGTCAGATTGCTTTGATAATTTCCTTGTTGCCAAGTAGTATGTATTTCTTGGTGGTAGAATGAGCAGTGGTATGTTTGAATATGAGTAGTATAAATCCAACTTTAGAATGTAATCTGAATCTAATTCACTTCCTTCTAGCACACCTGACTTTAATTTTTAACGCCTAGCCAGGCACAGTGCTGAGATCAAAGTGAAACAAAGAGAATGGAGTAAAGCAGTTCTTGGAAAGTAAAAAGAAAAATGGCATAACATCGTATAATCTTTTATATATGAAAGAAATATCAGGCCTATTTGCCATTCACTTAGAAACAAATCTGCAGTAAATTTATTAAAAGTAATTATGCTGATGTAAAGCCTTATTTTTCTTGGAGAAAACTTAGTCCCACTATATTTATTGCCTAAGAGGTGCCTTGATTTGACAGCAGAAATCTTCACTCATCCTCAGATAAGTGCAGAGTCCTTTATTGCTCTGTGTTTAACCCCATGCCAAAGTACCTGTACACCATGGGAACTTCTATATATCACTCTCTGTGGTACTTACTGCTGATCTTGAGCAAGGGTGAGAAGTTGCTAATGGTCCACATGAATTTGCAAACCATTTGTCTTAAAGCAGCTGCTTGTTGATAAACAGGATTGCGAGTATGTAAAAGCACAATTAAAACTGGAGTGAAACACCTGCTGTAACATATCCCAAAATCTCATTCTGTGATTAGGTCTGGATTTTTGTTGTGGCTGTCATGGGAGCCATAAATAGCTTGATTTGAAAGCTTATTTAAAAAAATAATCCATGGCTTTTGAGAGTTTCAGATTTTTTGCATTTCAGGAGGTTAATGTGATAGTAAGCAGCTGAACAAATGTGAAGAACTTCAAAGCGTAGAAACTAGACTACATAGGAAGGTAATAAAAAACAGGGGTTTGCTAATCCAGTTGCAAAAGAGATCATCCCTGTGAACTATTCATGGGAGCGAATCTTGTAAATTATGTTAGATTTACAAAACATGATTTCTTGCATGATGTTTTACATGTTCAGCAGATTTCATTGTTAGAAGTCTAATTGTTACTAATTTTTCTATACTGTCATTTTATGAAGCATATTATAATTCAGCCTCTGCCTTAAAATTGCAATACCTTCCATGAGTCCCTATACATCATACCATTGTCCTTGTGAATTTCCTCCCCTTGGGAAGGCAGGAGCATTTGTTCTCCTTTGGGCATATTGTAATGCTGACAGTAGTGTTTAGTCTGACAAAGGTGTCATCTTCATGTTGCAGGACATAGTAAGGTCTAAGTCTTTTTTTTCTGGGGTGGGGGAAAGATGGGCAGTGCTGCAGTCACTGATTATCACTGTGCCTTAAGTATTCTGCTGCAGAACCTGCTAAAAAATCCCAAACCCACAAAAAGGCACAGGAACAGAACAGGAAGATTTGTTTGGTTTTGCTTAAGTTTTAAAATACTATTTACAGAATATCCGATTATAGACTCATAGACTGCCTGATTAACTTTTTGTACTAATGCTAAAACAAAAATTCTCTGAGTAGAGCAGGAGAAAATAACCTCTGTATATACTTAGTTCTGGAATAAGCTCTTCCTTGTGTCTGACAGCTTTTTAGCTGTTAGTTAGCATTCAATGATTTAAAATGTCCAAACCATTAGAAGTGCCTTTTGTCTTCTGAATGGGAAACCCTGAAAATGGAAGTGTTGTCAGACTATTGTAGTGTTATTGTTAAGACATGCTCAAGTTTTCTAAGAGAATTTCACCGTTGAATTAAGCACATGTTCTTGAGAAAGGCTGACAAAAATGAAGTTCTGTAATAATTCTAATGCTTGCAGAACTGCAGAGATAGTCAATCTGTATAATATGTTTTGAGCCATCATCTGTAAAGAACTTCAAAGTGTTCTTAACTGAAAACTCCTAACTCACCTCTCTTCTGAAGGTTTTATCTAGTGTCTGTCGGTTCTCACTATGGAGAAGGGCACATGGTTTCTTTAGTAACAGAAGTGAAGGTGAAGCTACAAGGGCTTACCTCGATGGGAGAGATGACTGCATCTGAAAATTGATGAAACTTCTCACCATCCTGTGTAATCCTTTAAAATAAACTTTTAAATATCTGACTTAAAAAGCAAAGAAATATACATCAAAGAAAAAAAAAAACATTACAAGTTATCTGTTTTAGTGTAGTATGAGGTCAGTGCCTCTGACATTGCAATAACAGATGACCTCCAAATGCATCTTCAATGATGCAAATACAGTGAATTTTTCTATAATTGCCAAAGGGACAATGAGTGTTTTTCATGGACCCTTTCATCAAGGCTTTTACAATAAATGAAAAAAACTCAAGAAAGCCAAATGAGTAAGGATGGCTAGATTGATTAATATATCCCAGGCATCAACAACCTAATGAAAAACTGTGTGGGGGAAAGAAGTTTTTCTGTGTCATAGATCTACTATGTAATAATTTTCTTTTTTTTTTTAATAGTTGATATTATTAGAATGAGACTAAGTTACATGTGTAACCCCCACAAATGTGCTGGGTTTTAGGAAGAGCTACATGATAAAAGAAATACAGTGAAAGATTCAAAAAGAAAGGATATTTTTTCATCTTAAGCACAGAACTACTTCAGATTATTTCTGCTTCCTATTCAGGCATTTATATGAAAGCATTGCTGTGTTACCTTTGCTGCTATAGAAAATCTAAACTGTTCAGCAGATGTTGATTAAAGACATCCAAGTTGCTGCATTTAACATTTCAGTTTAAGTTCAGTGGTGCTTTGATAGTTTATATGCAGAAAGGCTGTGACTGGTCTGCAGTAACTAATGGCGAAACTCAATATGCGCATTGTCTTTCGTGCAGCTATAGTGCAAATATTAAATTACATCTCATAGTAACAAGAATCTTGGTTCTCTGATGAACAACATTTTGAACACTTCAACTCTTAATTGATATAAACTTATGTACATTGACCATATGTTAATTTGGAATGAGTAGGGGGGCAGGGAGATATGTTATCCCTCTGCAAAGCTTTTCTTTCATGTAAAGTTGTTACGCTGTCCCTTATATATGAATATAGATGCCTGCTGTAACCAGGGAGCTAAAAGGAAACTTTCCAATAGAAAGAGTATAGTTATTTCTGCTTAATTCCTTCCTAACTGTTTAAACTCTGCTGATGTGGCTTTTTTTCCTGCCTTTTTTTTTTTTTTTTACCACTGGCACTTAAGGAAACTCATATAAAATAGAACCATGTGAAATTGAATTCCCTATTACAAGATCTCAAATGCAATTTCTGAGGGCAAGATTTGCATCTAGTACAAATCAATATAGCTGTATTGAATTCATATAGCCAACCTTTATTTATAGTAGCTAGGAGGCATGCCTGTTATTTTTACTCCCAACATAAAATTTTTTGCTAGTACGAATTTTTTTTTCATTTAAAATTATTTTCCATTTTTAAAGCTTCCCTCCTCTCCCTTTAACCTGTCTGCCCCTTTATTCCTTACTCTGAGAGTAAGGAAGTGTAAAGTTTAATATTTTTCCCATGTTGCTTTTGATGACATATTATATTAATATTTAAAACATTTTACAGGAAAATTGGGAAATAGGAGAATATTGGAAATATCTGAAATAGTTTCGTAATGCTGTAGGAAGAAGTATGTAATTAAGGATTAAAGATGATACAGTGGTTTTTAAAGTGCTGTACTTGCACTTTTTTCCTTCCAGGTGTGAAATATCTGTGATTTGTAAGTTCTATACAATCACCTCATCATTTAAAATTAAGAGGAGCACACTTATTTGAAAGTCTCTGAATTAAAGAAAGAATACTTAGAGTTCTCTATGTTCTTGAACAATCAAATAAAGCTGACATTAGCTTTCAAGTGAATGATTTGTCTGTACTTTTGAAGTCTTTATACCAAATACGTTTAATATTGTCATACAGTTTTATGTAAAAGGCAGGTTATGAAACTACTAATGTAAGAGATATATAATTACTGTATTAATGTAATTTATGGCCAGAGTCTTCTAATAAAATTAGTTGTAGCATGCTACAGTAAAAGACACTTGCTATAGTCATAATTGTATATGGTCTGAGTTACACTGTCCTGTAGAACAGCATGATATTTAAATGTGCATTTATTTTGCTTTTGTCTAGACTCTTGTATCTTATATAGCTTTCCATTGGAATCAAAACTATAGGAGTTACTTAAATTAGAGATTTAAATATCTCCTTAAACTTTCCAGGAAAGGAAATAAAGGTATTCTTTTCTTTCACTCAAGTTGGTGATTTAAATGGTAACCGTAAGACATCAATAGAAATATAGAGTAGTAGTAGTAAAACCAAAACAGATATTCTGAAAGTATTACAATGCATATTTACATAAGTTAAAAGTGTATGAAAAATAGGCAAGAAAAACTGGGACATTACAGATTATGAGAGCTTAAATTTGGTGTTAATACTTTAACTGGGTTATCCAGATAGATGTATGTGATATCTGAATGGAGCAATGACTTTTGAGGCTAGAAATATTTTATTATAAACCATAGTTCTGGAGCAAATATGGAAAGAAGGAATGTAAGAGAGCAAGAATAAAAATGAAAAAATACTTCAGGTAATAAAAAAAAATTCCCTGCATTGCTTGAAGCTGATTGAAGAAGTGTGAAAAAGGACAAATGGGCAAATACAGTTAAGATGAGGGGGACTTGGAGTGAGAAAACAGATTTATATGTCAGATGTGGCTTTCTTCCGTATTTGAATTTAGAAATTCAATATTGGTATTTCAATTAGGGAAAAAAAAAGGGTTTAAATGGAGATGGGGAAAAGGAATGGTGACTAGCCTGAATAAGAAATTTTGAGTGTTAAAGACAGGAGGCTGAAAGGAGTGATTGATATCAATTTAGAAGGGTATTTGCAATGGGATGTGGTAGTAAAAATTGCCAATATTTCTGTCTGTAGAAATAATGTGTAGCAGAAAAAAGATGATGACGTCTCTCTAGATGGCCTTCGTATCATCCCACCTGGAAAAACATAATTAATTTCAGACAATGACTTCATTGTCAGAACAATGATGTAAATGTGAAAGAGGAAGACAAAAAGAATAGTTAGAGACCTGACAGGGTCAGGTATCTGGCTAAAACTAAGAGATTAGTTTTTTCTTCTAATATTCTGAAGTTGGAAATATCACAAAAGAGTGATATTTTGGATAGTGTAGAACTTAGAAAATGAGAAGTGTGAAATCAGATTGACAAGGAGATCTGTTAAGTGATTGGATAGCCTTCAAATGGGAAAGGAAATTCAATTACCATAGGTTTTTCAATGCTGAGTATAACATAGTATAACACGGTCCTGAGTATCATATTGTGTTCCACTGTCCACAAGCAGGATTTGAAGGAGATTCTACAGTGAATTAAATCCCCACATTTTCTCTTGAGATTAAGCCAGGCTTCCAGCCTCTCTACAGCACAGTCTGCTCAACCTTTTTACTTTAAAATGAAATAAATTTTGTAAGGTTTCTGCCTGTTACTCAGAACTCTAGATGATGGCTGCTTTCTGTAATTAAAAAGAAATAATTTTTCTGGATGTTTGTCTGTTTTCCTACTTTAATGATTTTCCTAAGTACGTAAAATCATAACTTAGGATATGGTAAATAATTTCTTCTATTTTTCTAAACTCTTTTTAGTCTTTTATGGAGATTGGAGATTGTTTCTGTTTCACTACATTGTTTTCACTGATGAAGTCTCGTTAATTTGTCAGGGCTATGTTACTCTTTAATAACTACATTGACTGTAATAACATATTGTAAATAATTTTATTTAAAATGAGGTCATGTGCTTTTAGCTTCTTTATTGTGACACTTGGATACCAAAACCTAAATCTACTGTCAGAACAGATTGATCATCTATTTTAAAGCTTGTGTTATTCTTCTATTTCTATATATATTTCCCTTTATGTATTAATATTTTAAAATAATGCACACGACATACACATCTGTATTGGGGCTTTTTTTGTTTGTTTGGGTTTTTTTTCCCCTTTCTTTTTTCTCTTGTGCTACTTCCCATTCATGTTATCCAGCAGGTTGATTTCTCTATGTTCGTTGCCCTGGAAGACTTCCCATACTACTGTCTAACTGGCTCTTGGTCTCTTTCTGCAGCTTTTGAGGTGTCTTTATTTCCTTTGTAGCTTTCCTTTTCAGTCCTCCCTATTGCCCGATGCTTGTCTATACAGTTTATCTGATGCCTCTCTCTTCCCACATTAGAGTATGTTGGAGTATAAATACTGCTCTGGGTTACATACTACATAGTGTTACACTTTTCCATGCAAAATCTTCTTGAAAAAGTCTTGCTTATGCTAACAGATCTTCTTTTATATGCACCTATACCAAATAATAGAAAACTGGTCACAAGTTACAAATCATCAGATATCTTCAAATACCTGAAATGTAGGATTGAGCAGAAAGGTGTGATTTTGCATAGTTAACTTGGAGAAGTAATGCAGGTCATATTTTGAAATGCTCTCAATGTGCAATCGGGCTAGACTTCAAAAAAAGTTCAGCAATTGGTCATTACCCTGTAACAGGTAAAATGTTGTGAGTTGTAGGAATTCATACCAAACAAACCCAGCTCAAAAATCTGGACCTGAATATATACAGACGGATGTTATAAGAAGCAGAAGCTTGTTAAGAATGAATGTGCATCTCTTTGTGTTATAACTGGAATTATGTGAGTCCATTTAGCTGTAGTATCTTTACTGTCTGGAAAATACCTATTGCACTTTGAATTATATCACAATTAGTATGTATAATGAGAGCAAAAACTTTTCAATGGATGTCTGACCAAGCTGTGAGCCCTGCTAAGAAGAGTCCAAGAGTCAAGCTGTTTTGTTCTGAGAATTTATTGGTCCCTGAAGAGAAGGAGACAGAGACTGAGTATTTCCAGATACACAAGTGGATATTATCAGCACAGGCTTCTTTTGGCTAGATTCCTGGTGAAGGTTAATTTTAGCATTAAGTTCCAGCTCTTTCTCAGCTGGAGTCTGGCAACAGAAGCCAAGCTTTCAGTCCAGGAGCTCTTTTCTGTGTGACAGCCTTCTCCTCTCTTGGCTCAGTTTGCCCACTGACCTGCTTTTATAGCCCTGTAAAAGTATCAGCTGACTTGAGGGCAGATCCCTTCCCTAAGCAGCCCTAGGGAAGTGTATGAAAACTCAGCACCGGTTTTCTTTCTTAATCCTTGTCTATTACTCTGAATCCTTCCTGGACCTGTACATTTGAATCCTATGTTATGGAAGGAATCTAGAATCTCACAGTAAGTAAAAATGGATGAAATAATTACTTCAGTGATTGACCTATAAACCATAAAAACATGATTGTTTTGGAAGAAGAAGAAGAAAATATTTTTATCACGTTTGATCCCCAGTTTTATTTGCATTTGCTTTTATTTGTTGATGCAATAGGATGCTCTCAGTTTCTATGTGTACCTGAGATAGTAGGCTGATGTTTCTGATTGTAGAATATTTTTTCTCTCATCACATATAACTGCACTTTATTGGAGATACTGACCACAGAATATGACTCCATATTGCCTGTAAATGACATACATTTTATCTTGGTGATCAACAGTTCATAGGTTCTTTTCCTTCTACATACCTTTTGTTTTTTCTCTCCTGAATTCAGAGACACATAGATTTTCTTTCTTCTTTAGGTAAACTTGCAATCCTATTGAATTTATTTTTTTTTAAGGTACTGTAATGATCCTTTATGCTCCTGTACTGTTTTCCCAAAGATTTCACTAATTCTCTGTTGATGCTCCATATTCTTAACAAACTGAATCATACAGAACATATAATGGCATGGGAAATATTTGCACTGTAGGTGAATAGATCTCTTGATTCTACCACTGACTTATTTGCTTTCCTCAGCTTACTTCAGGAAAGCTAATTACTGGGTAACATCTGTTCAGAAGCTTGATATCAATGACAGTTTCATGTCTTCATTAATCGCATCCATTTTGTTCTTTGCAGTTTTACAACCATACTGTTGCATATGTTGAGTGGACTACCAAAGGGACTGGTAGACAGAGTGAACATATGGGACTAAACTGTTTAGTAGCAAGAATGTCTTCTAGACTTTAGAATATCCCTGTATTCCTAAATCACTTGCTCATTGAGTCAGAGATTTGTTATAAGCAAACCTGACAAAACGCTTGTAGTAAATTACAATATAAAAGTGAATATTAGTCCTGCTTAGGTGACAGCTAAGAGGGATTCAAGGGCTGAAATTTTGTTTTGTAGAGCTTCTTTGGAAAGTGGTCTCTCAGGTACTGCAAATCTGTGAAGATGTCATGTCTTTTCAGGCTACTGTATTTGTGAACTATGTAGGAATTTTGAAAACATTTAGTTTTCAACTATTTAGTTTTTTTAGTTTATTTAGTTTTCAACTATTGGGAAAAGGAAATGTAATACATTTTAATGCTTTATTAATACTTTAGCAACATTTTTTGCAAGTTAACAAGAAATTGGATATAAATATGTCAGTTAATAGCTTTCATAACGTCTTGGATAGTCCTGGAATACAAGTGGTGACAAACATGAAGCAAGGACCCTTTTATGTAGCTCAGGATTTCAGCTGAATTCACAGCATTTATTTTCTAGCCATTGAACAAGGCAGAGATCAAATTCTCATGCAGTCATTCACAACTGTCTTTACAGAGAGCTGTGGCTAACAAAATTGGTTGTACTTAGTATGCCATACCAAGACTTGACATTTGTTCTCTATGAAATGGGACACTTGGCTTACTTAACATGGCACTGCATATTACAGGGGACAACGTAAATCCATGGGCTATAGTTTCCCAGTAAGTTCTTAGCTGTCAGTGTTAACACTGGACAATAGTAGCATTTTGTAAATATAGAGAAAGGTATGCCTTGGTCACCTGTTGGTTTGTGTTGTTTTATTGGAGCTATTTTATAGATAACTGCTTTAAAATGGCATTATATACATTAATACAATAAATAATGTGTTCACATTACCCAACAAAATGTGATGAAAAACAGAGATTAATTGATTTCACTGAGAAAAACATTTTCATCAATGCTTCAATTTCATTTGTGAAGTGATGTAGTATTTTTATTGCACCATTTCTGTGAAGACACTGATTAGAATTTGAAGCCTTATTTTGCTGAAACACTGTATAAACTAACACCTTCCTGGCCCAAAGCGCTTGTTGCTTTGTTACTCATATAAAGATTACCAACTTCAAATGAAGAAAAGGGGAAGATGATTCTGTTATATTTGATAAAAAGACCATGACCAGGTGGTTCTTTATAATGTAAATGTAATGGGTAAAAAAAAAAAAAAAAACCAAACCACAACCAAACCCAAGTTTTTGATGGTATAAGAACAATGACTGAACATAAAGGTAAATTTCAAACCATGTTAATCTGATCAACTATGTAATCCTAATGGCAAATACTCGAGTTTAAAGAAGAAAAAAACCCCATGTTGGATAGAAATGCTGTAACTTTGGAGGAAAACAATGAAAATTTACCTCGGGACCTTTTTTTTTTTTTTTTTTTTTCCTCTTTTCTTATTATGGTCTTGTGTATTTTTCTGGTTGTTTTTTGTTTTGTTTGGTTTTTTTAAGCTTGTCAAGCAGAGCAAAATTCTTAAGGATTATTCTCTTTCCTGCTTGAATTATGTGAGTTGGGAAGGTAGCAATAGGGTAATTACTAGCTCATGCCACTTCTCTATTGCTTTTGTCATTGGGTTGATGTGAGGGCTGATGTCTAAAGCAGCATTTGCTTCATCAGGTCCGTTGTGACAGCCACTGTGAGCTGCACTTTGCTACTTTGAACTATGGTCCTGAAGGAAGTTTGATCTACTCAGATCAATCGTCTTTTGTGAAAACCTTACAGATGCATTGATTTGGAGGCTGCTTTCTCCTTGGACAAACACCATATCCACGGTTGGAAAAGTGTTGGAAATGTATACATGACTCTTAAAGTGTTATGTAAAATTTGTGGACAGCCTTGCAAATACCCTTTACTGTCTCTGATTTAGTAGTGCACAGTCATATTGACAGTGTAGGATTGGTCATGTGTTTTGGGCCATCTAAAATTTCTGATGTTTAAGAAAGTCTTGTGGGGCATAATAATTGAAGAGTATAAAGCTAAAGATACTATTGAACCATGAAGTGTGTTGGAATCTAAAGAACAATGCTGCTGTATTACTCCAATTTGGAAAATATAAATTTGGATGGTAGTAACAGGAAGGCTCTCTGGAAATATTTTGAATTGAGAACATATTGTGCAGTAGACAACTATAGGTAAGAAGCTTTATTCTATTGAGAAATAATTTAGTGTTTTGGTAGCTATTGAAACTACAAATGAAATCCAAGGGTGTTTTATCATATAATGACTTATTGTATCATGATAAAATTAGCAAGCTTTTTTTTCAGTTACCTTGCTAAAGCCAAAGATTAGTGCAAATGTTTAGGTCATAACACAAATGTTAGTGGAAAGCTATGGAGCCATATCTTCCCCCTCTCACCCTTTGGCTGAAACTTCAAATAGCTGCTGTAAAGCCTAGTAATTCTAAAATACTTTGAATGATTTGATATTTAGTAACTGTACATCATTCGGTAAAATTACTGGCTAAATATTTATAGTGCTTTCCAAAAACTTGCATCTGTATACTGAGCTTTCAGGTAGTAATATTTAGTAATATTGTGGTAGGGAAAAATTATTTCAGTCTTTTCTGGATATTTAATTAGAAATTATGTGTGCACACAGACGTGCATACACACAGGTGTACACGTAAATAGACAAAGATGTTAGGACATCTGTAGATACTGGTTTCCTGTTCTGGGATATAATGAGATATTTCTGAAAAGGATCATACAAGATAGAACATTTATCATGAGTCTTACTAATAAAATAAATTGTGTGCAAGTAGACATTTAGAGTATTTGCATTTGAACTACATTTATTTTTTCTGTTTTAATTATAATTTTTCTGTTTTAATTATAATTTTAATAGCTATTTTTCTTTGTTTTTTGTTATATATATCTATGAGGCAGCAGCTAAAGTTGGAGAATGAATACTAAAGTTTAAAGGAGTCATAGTAAATGCTAATTTGGATGATTTCTGTTATTTATTAAATAGCTTTTTCTCATAAATCCATTAACTGTTTAAAGTAGGATGTAACACCACTTGAGAAGTTGTTCAGTAGAATGAATTATCTTAAAATAGTAAGATTTTTTTAAAAGTAATTAAGAGAAATTATATTTACAAAAGATCTGTTTCTTCCCTTTTGTTTCAATTTTAAATTTAAATTAAACTAAGCTTATATTATTGATCTATTTCACTGCTTCACTGGAACAGACATGACCTATGTTTCAATATGAAACAAATCTCTGCCTAGAAAAATTTAGAATCATCACAGAATACCAGATTGGAAAGGACCTCAAGGACCTTTCAAATTAGAATAAAGCAAAATGAATTTTAGGATTAAAAAAGCCACTGTTACAAAATACTTGTTTTCTGAGTTATTTAAAACTCAAATACAAAGCAGAAAGGAAAACACATGGAGCTAAGCTTAAGTATATGGCTTGACGGTTTCACTAGCTAGGCCCGGGAAGTCTCTGTTAAATTTTCTTTTACACTGTCTTAAACTCTCTTATACTTTAATGCATATCTCTAAAGGCAAATTGTTATAGAATGGAACATTTTCTTTGATTATATAATTTTCTTGCAAATTCCATAGTACAGGACCTTAATTTTGATAATGAAAATAATTTTCTTTTGAGAACTTGGGTTACTGTAGACTTTTGAAGCCTGCCTGCAGGTGAGATTTAATTTAATCCCTTGAGTATTTAAGAAGCATTCCTGAGACCTTCACTGAAATGTGACAAGATTAGCACTTACAGTTCATTGACAGGATGCTCCATAGGATAGACATTTATCTGTAAGGCTATTGTTTTTTAAAAAGCAATAAAGTCTGTCTTAAGGTCTGGGAATATACTCACTTTCTGAAACACATAAAGGATGGAGCAGTTTCTTTTCGTACAGGTTGTGGAACAGGACATAGCAGTTCACAGAGGTAAGCATTACATGTTGACAAAACTACACAGTAACTAATTTCCCATCAGATAAAAATATAAGTGCTTGAGGACTTAGAATGTCTTAATGGTCCCTGTCATAAATGGAATTCAGACTCAGAAGCAAGTAATTATTCAGCAATAAAATGGCATCCTTGCATGCCTTACAATGCCTTACCCAACTATATATTGGAGAATGAGAGAGGTTAACAGAGGCTTTGTTGTTTTTTCTGAGTTTAAAAAACCCAGGAAGAACTAAATAATATCTGGTGTTCCAAAATTTTAGCATGTGAGACTGCTCAATCTCTTTGCCTCCCGTAATCCTTTTGAGAGAACACTTTGTAATTAACTGGTCATAAAATCTTGTCTGCATTAGCAGACCTTTACTAATCTCCTCCCCATCCCAACAAACAAACAAACACTCTGTGGTACTGATTCTACTTTCACATACCCCAGTGTGGTCCTGTTCCCATCAAAGTATTTCCTTCAGATTTATATAGCACAAATAAAAGAATAATCAGATCCTTTCCTCTTATTTTATCTATGGACTACGCACTGAACGACTTATTTTAAAGCAGTTGTGATTCAATGGGGATGTTTTTAATTTGCTGCCTGTTCTCTTTACCTCTGAGGAAAGAATTTTGTAAATGCTGAATAATTTTAGAACATGTTTTCTTGGTTAAGGGTTGGATCATATTTTAAATTAGTTTTAAGAGGAAGGAAATAGTGTAAATGCTGTGGAATTCAGATAAGCACTGTGCATAGGAAATAAGTACTCTAATTTAGGGTGCCTAGAATTGGTAGGTCAAGCTGATGATAATAAAGGACCAGATCTTAACTTTGTTTCAAAGAACATGTAATCAATATTCACTCTCCTGTTTTATTTCCTTTTTGCTTGAGAATTTATTTTGAAGCTGAAATGTGCAGTTGCTTAAGTGTTCCACAGGGTGTCATGAGGTAGTTGTTGAAATCATTAATACTTGAATGAAAGTAAAGAAAGAAACATAGTGTGCAGTCCTCTGAATGCCAGTTAATGTAATTTTAGATGTGACTAATACACATGTCATAAAATAAAAAGTTCTTAACTCATTAACACATGTATCTTATTTCTGTATCTGTATAAAATATACACATGAAGAAAAATATTACAAGAAGTAATTTACAAGAGTGAGCTATTATGTGTCAGGTCTTCCCCCAAAACTTTGCTATATATACCTTAGTATTTTATAGTTTACAGAGTGCGGAATCTTTGGCCCATAGCAGTAATCTGACATACTACACTATGTCTATAAAAATTTTTTTAAAAAGTTACAGTACTTCTATTTGCCATACTGTTATAATGCATTTCAAATTGGAATGTGCTCCTCCAAATTTACTTTCAAATTTTATTTTAATGTTTAAGTTCTTTTAAAATTTAAATTTATTGAAACAAACTTTATACAGTGCACACAGATGTGGATTTTATGATTTATTAATTATATATATTTATGATGTCAAAACTTAACTTCAGGCTTTTTTTCATACACATGTATAATGTAGTAGGGAGATAATTTTTACCAAAATATGCCCCAAATTAAGGTGTGTTTGAGTATGGTGGTACATTTTTTGCATGTGGAGACCAAGTTTTTATTGACATAACAATTGATTTCTGCAGAGCTGCACATCCATTGAATTCAGCTTCAGGTTTGTTAAAGAATCTTTTAAGTACAATTTAGCAGTAATTCAGAAGGATCCAGTTTAAATCTAAATTCCTTTAAATGGAAATGATGTTGGCTTTGGGAAAGAATTACATTACTTCATGAAATGAACAGCAAAACTTAATTTCTTTCAGTAGCAACAGAATGTGATCCAAGGTGTAAGTTCACTTATGAAAGTAAGAATTTGAATCTCTGTTGCCAGTAATAATTTGGCAAATTTTACCATCATTTTCAAAATGAGTTTTAAACTAATGATACCTTATGGATTTAGGCATATTTTGTCATATCATAAAAAGTGGTATACCAAAATAATAGACTAATTAATTTTCTTGGAGCTATTTACTTGTGCTAATATTATGGAACAAATTTTGATTTTATGCCAGTGGCATAATAGTGAGTGGCACTGAGACTGTAGAATGAAGGGAGGTTGATTCTTTTGACATACAATTAATAAAATTATACACATTTGACATATCACATGGCAGCATTATGCGCAGAAGGTGATAGTGCTTTAGAGCCATAGAACGTGATTGCTATGACAATCAGAAACTGAGTGCTTTTGTTCAGATTTGCTTCCGAAATCCACATGGTCATGTGGACAATTGTTTGTGCAAACCCTTTCTGACTTAACCTCTATAAATCATGATGTGTTTAACAAACCAGTGTGTTTATAGGTACCTTAGCAGTATGTTTAAATACTTGCTAGAGGAATAACTGGACCTGTTTAAAGTTTTAATATCCAAAATAGTGACATACCTTAAGTCTTCACGGAGATGAAAAAGTGAATGGAAACGGTGGCCTTTGAGTTGTTCAGGGTTTTTTTTTTGTTTGTTTCTGGGTTTGGCTTTTTGAAGTATAATCATCCTGATCTCTGCCCAGATGAATTTCCTTTACAACAGGGCATTGTGGAAGAAGATGTTTCTAGATAGTAGGTTATCATCTTTCTGCTTCCCCAGTTTAAGGCTCACTGAACTTGCTTTGCTTCTCCTTTTCTTTGTCCTTATTGCGGGTAGAATAATCTAAAGGGGTAATTCCACACATACTTTAAATTACTGAGGTAATGGAGTACCTTAAACTAAAGTGATTAATATCAGAAAATATTTAAATAATAAAATATCTGACTGCACTGAGAATTTTTTCTATAACTTATTAGAATAGAATGGACAAAAGTTAAAAACTGCTGATATTATACCATGTAAAATCCTGATGATATACTGAGGCATAGGTATTGTATGTGTATACATTCAGTTGATCCTAGCACCCAACTCCTTCTTTGAATGTTAAGGCAAGGTTGATGAATATTATGATCTGTTTTTCTTTCAGATTGAAAATCTACAGGAGCAACTTAGGGACAAAGACAAGCAACTAACTAATCTAAAAGACAGAGTGAAGTCATTGCAGACGGATTCTAGTAACACAGACACAGCACTAGCAACCTTAGAAGAAGCTCTATCAGAAAAGGTAATGTTTTTCTCATGGAACAGCATTTTGTGCTGCTCTTGTGCATAAAGAGTGTTCAGAAAATATCTTTTTAAGACGATCTGGTACCTGTAACAAAGCCTATGGGCCTTATCAGGAAAGCATGTGGCTCTGTTCTGATAGGATGATCAAGAAATGATTCCTGGTTGATGAACGGAAGCAGGACTCTTAGGTAAAGAAGAATGTCCTTTTAAATGGGGATGGAGTAAATGGCCCAGGACATGGGGCCATTTAGACAATTGGCAAGTGGGTGTTCCATGAAAGAACTGAAAGGCGTGGACACCTGACTTAAAGGAGTGGAGTTTGGGGTATTTTTATAGCTTTGTGCTCTTGATTATCCTGTTCTTTGTTAAGCGGGGCCTAACTGAAGAGCCAACAGCAGGTGACTGTACCAACTGTTACCTTGGCTTGCTGTTAGCTCTTCTGATTTCCTATACTTCATTTATAGGAGAAATGTGTTTCATAAAAAATGGAATTTTTTTTTCTTTAAAAACTATATGCCTTTAATTTGAAAATACTTAGCAGAAGAGATAAATCTGGACTGTTTAAATTAGTGGCAATATTCCTATCAGTTTCAGTGAGGTCAGGGTTTTTCTTCCTGGTAACTTTGAATATGCAGTAATCCAAGTGAATTTATATGCCATAAAAACTAGTACAAGCATCCACTTTTTGCAGCTCATAGATCTTAATATATATCATTTAAATGTGCACAGGTGAGTGCAACTTATTAAACTATTATGTGCTATTCTGCAGTGTGTAATCCTAGGAAAGTATTTATGACCGTATATGACTTTAAAATGCCACTGTGATATTGGCACTAACACCTAAAATGATAATGCTATATTTTTGATTTTTTTGTATGTGTAATGTTAATTGGTTTACAAAGTGAAAAAAGTTGGCATTATTATTATTGTGGCTTCATATGGATAAGCAGTTTGCTGTAAAGAACAAACGTGCATTTTTTTTAATCTTTTACTGTTAATCTGGACACAGTGCTCACTAATCTCACATTATTAAAAAATTACACAAAGTACTTTATAGTCTGTTTTTCTTCCTTGTAAACTGCCTTTTCTGGACTAGTCTAAGTTGCCACTTTCCCAAAATGCCCATAGAAACACCTGAGAGTTAGAAACGGTCCTTTAACCATCATGGTACTATTGTCAATGTAGAAAGAGTGAGAATCACACTGCAAACCTGTCTGTCCCCTGTGTAACTGAGTGTGAAGTAGATTGTCAAAACCCAAAGAAATCTTGTATCTCATTTCCTTCCTCAGCTCTATCTACAGTACTTCAGAGAAAGTGCACTTGTGCAATACTTCATAGATGGGATAATTTGCTAAGCTGCAATCCATCTTCAATTATAATGTGTTTCTCTGTTGAAAATATTAAACTAATGACAGTTTGCCAGGGTTCATAGTAGAAGCAGCAAGTGTGGAGGTATTGAGTAGAACATGTATAGCCTTCTTCTCACTGCCAGAAATAAAAATTGTTAAGAAGTAATGGGTTAAAGGGTTAAAACCTAACCCAAGTTAATAAGTGGCAATTAGTTGTTTTCAAGTAATTTTGAACCAGTACCATTATAACAGATGTTGAAATAAAAATAAACTAACTAATAAATGTGAAAGTTTTTATAATTTTGAAGAAATTTTGTATATATCTGAAAATATTTTATTATTATATATATAAATATTCTATATAATATAGAGTATATCGAATAATACATTATATGTAATATATATTATATATTATTCTATATATAAATATTCTATTCTCCAAGATAAAAATAGTAGAATTTTACTAAACTCAGGATGCATTATTTTTAAATATTGTGATGTGGAATTGTTGTGGAGTTTGTTTAAAAACTATGCTATAGAATTTTGTTGTGTATATGGTGACTTGAAACGTGAGATTACTAGAGACCCTGAGGGTATGGAAATTTTGTGTCATGCTTAGTTTGATTGCTATAATAAAGGTTCAAAGTCGAGTAAATGATGCTAGTTTTCATGTTTTGGAAAAGTTAGATAAACTTAGATACTTCTCTGAAATTATTTTTGCAGTTCCTGTCTGCTTCATTTGGAATTGCATGAATATACGAACACACTTTTTTATTTTATTTTAAAAGAATCAGTGTGATTGCTAGGTTCTCTAAGTGGAGTTGATTAGAACTCACAAGGTGTCCCTAAGGTTGAATTCTGTACAGAGCAGTTGCTTTGCTTACAAAGAGTCAGCTGAGAATGGCATCTTTCCTGCACAGTTTGCAGGCTCTGGGACACGTACACGTTCTATGGGATGTTTCCCTATGCCACAGAGATTCCGGTCTTTTTGCAGCTGATGAAGGCAATAATATCTTTTGTAAGCCAATGCTTTTGAGAAGTGCCATGAAGTTGAGTTATGCTGTGGTTTCTGGTGGCTGTTTCAAGCACTTTTAGAGACTGTTACTTATACAAGTTAGGTGGCAGTATATAAAGAGAAGAACTCATACATATATATGTATATATATAAGCAGTATGTTTATTGTGTATTCAGCTACTTTGTTAACCTAAGAAGAAGACACACAGAATTATTAAATAGCCTTTTTCTACAGAACTTCATAACTGAGAGTATCAATTATTTCATGAAATATGCAAATCCTTATGCCAATTAGTGTCTGTGTTAGAATAGGAACACATGGCTTGAATTTTCACATAAATTCTTCATTTGTATTTTCCTGTATTTTGAGTTCTGTAAGCTTAATTAAATTATTAAATCATTACTATATGTCCAATTTCTAAAAAGATACATAACACAGCTCCTACACGGTTACTGGATGATCTACAGTAGCTGGCAGTCTGAACAGCACTATTGATGATAAACTTTAAAATCTAGAATATCAGTTCTAAAAGACTTAAAATATTGCCCTGTTCATTATGGAGAATAGGAGAACCATGGAGAACCATGGAGAACCATGTTAAAAAAATTCAATTCTGATGGTTTTATTAATTTTTTTAGTGTGTGTGCTACTGGGAGATCTTTTTATAGTTGGGGAATGATTAATATATTAGATTTTAAAAAGAAATGCAACATTGCAGAATAGAATTACTATGAACTTTTGAGAAACAGGGTACTTGATCTTAGGGTAAAAGTATAATTTTGATTGCTTATTGTACAGAGAAATCATGCAGAGTTTCTTTCCCATTGAACGTTTTTTGAAGGCCATGCTTTCAGGGGTAGGTTTCTCAATCTTAAGCGTGATCTCTTAACGTATTAAGATGGGATGTATTTATATGTTGAAAGATGCTAGTAGGCATCATCCAGAAGTTCCAAATAAACTACATCTAGCTTTTTTGTGTCTTCTGGCAGCTAAATACCTTAACAGTTTATGTTTACATATGTCTCCTTCCTCTTTGAGTCCAGTTTCAGATTCCAGCTTTCTTATCCCTATTTCTGTCTGCAGTAGCATTCTTAAGACCTACAGACTTTATCAATAGTTATTAACTTTTTCCACTGCAAATGCTTGTAGAAATATTTAATAGATTTTTGTCCAAACAGGATAAAGCAGAAACTTTGGTGATAGTTTCTTATTAACAGTTGCACCAATATAAATACTTCCATCAAATTAAATTTGTAGTGCTGTCAAAGGATGCTGCTTTCGTTCAAGAATATGTGATTTCCATGTAAATGCATTGTTTGTTTGGGTTTTTTTCCCTAGAAATTGTATCAGGCCGACTTTGTCAGAAATATATTGTTTTATACTCTGAGATTAGGCCAATTAGATAGTTTTCATGATTTTAAGTTAAGAAATAATGCTGAAAATACTTCAAGAGCATCACGGGAAGCTCTTTTAAATATAAATTAAATTTATTTATACTGGTTTAGTTAGCCACAATTCACTAAAACTGATTTTAATTGCCTTTCTTAGTTTCTGTAGAAAGAAAAAAAAAGTAAAACATAATCAGATGTTATGAATGAATTCTGAAGCTATTTTAAAGTCCAAAACTCAAATGCTAGAGCACTCATGTTTCTCCTGCAATGTTATTGAAAATACTCAGATTGAGATTTGTCTGAATTACAAAATATGGCTCCTTACTCTTCATGAAAATAGATTTTCCCAAGTTTCTGTCTCTGATTTTGTTTTTCTTTCACATCTAGTGATTAGGTAGCGTGGTAACATGAAATGAGAAACAACTGCAGATGACGTAAAACAGCATCAAAATTTTCTGAAATGGAATCCTTTTGATTTTCATATTTTTCTGGCAATATTGCTGATATAATTTCTTGTCTTGTCAAGAATCAGAACAGAATCAGCACAACTTTAAAACTAAACTGAAAAATTCCTTTAATTCCTTATCCCTAAGTTTGGAACCTCTCCTAAGGTTCCAAGGAACTAGTTCCTAAGGAACTAAAAATTCTTAACAACAATAAAGGTTGCATTGCAATAAGCAAAAAATAAGTTCACTCCTATTTAAAAAAAGTTTGAAAATCAGAAGATGCAAAACTGTTATCAGCTTCCTTGATGTTTTAGCAAGAAACTTTTCAAAGTATATCTCGGCTCTTGGACTGGCCCAAAGCAGCTCAAGAGCTTGCTTTCATGAAGCTGATATTTATAAAGTTGGTCCTACTGTAGCAGCATACAGCAGATAAGCAATTGAGTATGTCTGATAATAGAGCTATATGCTGTGGCAATTCAGTTCCTGCTTCTGTGATAACGTGCAAATAGATTAGTCCTGTGAGGTCCTAGAGTAGTGCATGAGCGAAGCTCGCCAATGCAAATAGACTGAAACAAGAACACATTGTTGTGATTTCTGCAAGTTAGCTGTTAATCAAGTAAAATATGGTGTATTAGGGCCTTTTAACACATTTTTGACATTTAGCCTTATGCAGCTGACACATAGATAAATTAATCGTCTTTTGTGATTGACTGAGAAAAAAATTATACTGTTCATTAATAAGATGAAATAGTGTTATGTTTAATTTTTTATAAAAGAAAAAACATAATCTAGGTAAATAAATCTTCAAGAAGGAATTGGTATAAACCCAAGTTTGAATATAACTATGTAGATTCTAAATGATCATTAAACTGTTCCACTTAGTGTCATTTTAATGTTAATATTCAAGGGATTAAGAATACACGTTATTTGTTACTAGGAATAAACTTGAAGTTATTTAGTATCCCATATCATCTTTTTCTTGCATAATCTATATAGGAAAAGCCAGCTAATAGTAATTTAAAAAAACAAAAAAATCCTAGAACGTATGTTTGTTTGTCCTTTGTGTAATACTCAACAAAGTTGCTGTTGAAGGACCATTGCTCTGTATGAACACATTTCTACCTGAAATCCTGTTAGGTATGAGTCAAAGGAGATTTTGCCATTGGGCTGAATGGAGCCAGGATTTGTCTACATCTACAGTGCCAGGACTCCCAGTGCATACACAACTGATTATGTCCTGAGAAAAGATTAAACTACACATTGCCTGCTACTTTTAGTTTTGGCTGTATCTTTTTTACTGTATGCTAAGTGGAAATAGTTTGTTCTCAATGTGTATTTCCTTCTGAATGAAGTGAGTAGGGATATGAGTCTTATATGACTAGTCAACACTATTCTGTGAAAATTCTTACAGTAATGCTAATTTGGTGATATGTATATTTAGTTAGCTACCTTGTGAAAAGGAGTCTCTGATGTTAGGGGAATGCTGGATGCAAAATGAAAGAAATACTATCAACTTCTAGCCCTTTGAAAAGGTTTTCCTTAGGAAGAAGGAGTAGCAAATAAGTATGCCCATATTCTTATTACAGGATTATTACCTAAATGGTTATTATCGTACAGTGTAGCACTGATTATCTTTCAATGTCTAAAAGATTCAAAATTTATTTACAATCTGAAATATAACTACTTATTTGGTAAAGGTCTTTATCTAACTTGAAAACCTAAAAAAATTAACATTTCTTTTACTAATACATATAATTACATTATAAGGCACTCCATGTGATGCATTTTTAAAAATTTGGACTATTTGTGAAACAAATTATTATAGCTGAAAGACAATATTATATAACTGGAAGAAAAAAATTATTTATCAGAGGAATATAAATATTTGAAATCGCTCTATAAGGAGTATATTTGAAATATATGATGTTTTGCACTGAGGTGCAATAATCCAATAATAAACTATCTATGTAGCAAGCATCTGTGAAGATTAATACCCCACATCTGCTTTTGATACTTTTTCTTAATATCTCATGTTACATAATAAAATGTTGCATCATAGCTTACATTTGCTATATAACCAGAATGCAAAAATAAGTTGATTTAAAATTATAAATTAAAATTCTAATATGCTTAATTGCACTTACACTGGAGTCTACAAGTAGCTCTCTAATAAGCAACCACAAACAATAGACATTCCAAATAAGTAATCATCAATATGAGAAGCTGAATTTTTCTATTTCTTGAATTGGCATTTAAATATTTTCAGGGAGATGCATAACTCATTAAAATCAAATTGATTTCAGTGTAACCAAGTTTTAAATCAGTAATTTTAAATAAATAAATATTTATTCAGTTAATACAGAAAGTTTTTATCAGTTTTAAACTTTATACATGCAGATAATATGATAATATTTAAATGATAGAAGACTGATAAACAAGAGATCTTCAACAGATGTGTCGTGGGAGACAGATGTATATAAAATCTGAAAATACAAGGGCACACTTATGGAAAACTTCCCAGTTTTCTGAAAACACTATGTGTGTGTTCCATTTTCTATTAACTAGTTCCTTTGCTATGCAGAATGCAAGTAGAAACAGACAAGAGGCAGGGGCAATGGACACTTGTCAGCAGAAGGGATGAATTGTGAAAACAGGGGGAGAGAGACAAAGCAGTGTTTGAGATACAGAATCTAGAAAATGTCTCTGTCTCTGCCATACAGAACCAATGAGGCTGGAAAAGACCTGGAGATTATCTAGTCCAACCCCACTTCTCGAAACAGAGTCAACTAGAGCAATTTGCTCAGGATCCAGTCCAGCTGGGTTTTGAAAATCTCCAAGGTTGGAGATTGCTGGGATGAAAATTGCAGCCTTGAGTTTAGGCTCCTTTTTTATGTAAATAAGTGTTGTGAATTGGCTGTTTGCAAAATATGTCTTGAACTAATTCCAAATTAGATTTGAAATGTTGAAAGATTCTTGCAATCACTATAGACACTACTAGCATTCAGAAAACCACCAAATTCAAGCTGAGTAAGCCAGTTATCACCTTTCTGTTTTGAACTTCTACTGAGATGGCTTTCCATAGCTATCAGAAGACTAAACAAATTCATGTCAGTATAGACATTTAGTGAAGGTTCTGTACTCTGTTACGCGTATCAAGTATTTAAAATCTTGATCTGATTCTTTTGAAATCAGGGGAAATCTTGCATTGACCTCAAACCATTAATTCAATCATCCTTTGCTTCTGATAGTTGGTTTTTATAAGTGCTGTTTAATGTAAAGAAATTTAATTCTGTCTTTTCTTGAAGTGATTCTCAACTTTTCCATTTCACAATTCTTTCCCGTGCTAGGAAAGAATAATAGAGCGCTTGAAGGAGCAAAGGGATCGAGATGACAGAGAAAGACTTGAAGAAATTGAATCGTATAAAAAAGAAAACAAAGACTTGAAGGAGAAGGTTAATGCTTTACAAGCTGAACTGACAGAAAAAGAGGTCAGTCTTTTCAGTAAAATCTATGTTCTTCTATCTATACCATTATGATGAAAGAAAATGCATAAGGATTACACTTGAATCATTTTAAGTACTGAAATTCTGCCATCTGAGTGGTCAGCTTCTGAACTGCTGTTTACTTAAGCATTCTTCAGTCTTCACTTTTGTACATAAAATATTGCTTCAGTTTTTGCATAATTGTGCATTGTTTTCTCTCTATTTTCTTTTACGTAAGCCTCCAGTAGGCGTAAATATTCCATTGTTGCTCCTTTTTTCGTTTGTCAGTTAGAGCAATAGACTTCAAAGTAATTGTACCTCCAAAATATAATGTCAACTTGTCTGTATTATGACTGTTCCTGTGTTTCACTGCATATCAGTTCCTGTGATTCCAATTGGTTGTATTTTCAAAACAGCGTCTTTTGTTATCAATGCTTATATTTGTGTCAACTCTTTTTGGGGAAGGGGAGGGGGAGCAGGATCCAAGTGATTACTAAGTTGGCAATAAGTTAGTGTCCTGGTGACTAGGAATTAACTTTTTACTCTTGGTCATTTTTCAGTCTAGTTTAATCGATCTCAAAGAACATGCATCTTCATTGGCATCAGCAGGGCTGAAAAGAGACTCCAAACTTAAGTCTTTAGAAATAGCCATAGAACAAAAGAAAGAAGAGTGTAGTAAGTTGGAAGCACAGTTGAAAAAGGTAAGTTCTATCTTAAACAACAATCAGAAAACCAAAAATCAATATCCCACTACCTTATTTTGAAAAGATAAGCTTATTTACTCTTCTGGAGTAAATCTAAAATCTACTCATCTTATGCTGTTTGCTGATGCTTGCATCAAATACTGCTAACTTTTCTTAAGAGGCTCATACCAAAGCCACTAATGAGTCTCAGAAGTTATCTTGAATATCTATATGAGGGAATTCTGAGAAGCTGCTACAAATAGATGTACTGGGAGCAGGACATTGGAGGGAAATTAGAAGGGCAGAAAGAAATTATCAAACCAGCAATTTGTATGTATATGAATTTATACCACTATTAGCAGTAAACTGAAATGTTTGTAGCGTGGGAAAAAAAAAGTTCAGGCTCATTCAAAAAATCTGCACTTCCTAATAAAAAAAATTTCCTTCCAAAATGGAAACTCTAGCTAGGTTTTATTTTGGCATTTTTTGGCTTTGCCTGTGAACACATTTGTGATAATTAAGCAAAGTAACGCATAGTTTATCTCAGTTAGCAATTCAGTATTTCTATTCAGCAAGTAGTGGAAGCAAGCATTTAAAGGAAAACATAAAAATCCTATGTTTTATAACATGATTTTATTTAAAATGATGCATTAAAATAGTTTTTGCTTAAATGATTTGCAAGTTTGTTGATGCCTTTTCTACCATACATTGTTTCTTTGACCTTTTTCTGTGTCATTTGGTAATGTCTGCTCTCATTGTTTGAACACCAATCTCATGACATATTTGATGGATTTAGGCATTATGTTTGCCTTTTGCAATTCATGACTAAGTGTATGTCAAGCATTAGGGTTTTTTACATTGATATTTGATGGTTCATTTTCTAGAAAAGAAAATTTATTTGTTCTGTGAAAGTTACCACCATTAGGATAATATTCTGACAATCTTTTATCCAGGTTGAGTAGCATTCTGCTCTGTGTTTAAGCAGAGTTTCAATAGCCTTACCTGTGAAGAAGGTATTGCAAAGTGTAAAGGATACCAGAGTGTAAACCTAATACTTCTATTATTTTTTAATTCAGAATGAATATGTGCAATTAAGTGCCTGTGTTGACATGTTTAGCTGTGGAGAGGAAGGAAGGGAATCTTTTTCAATAGACATATACAAAAGCTTTTAAAGGAAACACAACTGCTTTAAATGGTTGATAGCTTATAAATGCTATTGATGTCAGAATTAAAGTATCCAAAGAGGCTGTTTCTCTTTATTTTGTTTTCTTTTGTTAGAAAATTTGTTTGTTTACTTCGCACTTCACTAGAAAATATACTTAATTAGAATCTGAAATATCTAATTTTCTTCGTTAAAAAAATAGTTTAAAAACTCTAATAGCATAGATTACTTAGAAAAAATTCTCCTGAAGGACTTGAAATCCTAAGTCAATTTTTTATTACTGTACATATAAACACATCATACAGTCATGGAAAAATAAGCACTTATAAAAGCGAGTGTCTGGGACGTCTTTTGTATGAAAAGGGAGTATGTTCCTTGTGTATAAATACAAAGGATTATTAAATGAAAGTTGAAAACATAATAGTTTTATTATATCATAAATACAGCACAAAGCCCCAGTGGAAATTCACCCAACATTTGTAGGAGACCAGGTATTTCCACAATAAAATGTAGTTACAGCCTCCTTTGTGGGCACGTTTAGTTGAACAGAAACAGTGACTGTTAATGATAGTAGACTCCAAACAGTAATTTTCAATTCACATTTTCTCTAATAAAGTACTTTATGTTCGAACCTGTAAATATCCTGTATTAAAAAGTAATTGGTCTCCAGAAATCTACCTTCACCATGTTTTTACTCCTTAAGAAACTAACTGAAACAGAAATCTGTGTTATTCTTGCATATGTCTGCATTAGAGTAGGAGGGAACATCAACATAGTTTGGAGTAAATTAACCTGCATATCCCATAATAAATGTGCTTATGTATGAATATTAACCACTACAGAAGCTCGAAGGAATGGGCACAGTTTATATCTCTGTTTCAAAAGTGATTCCAAAGGGCTTCCTGTTCTTTTGAGAAATTTGAATGCAGATTACACATGACTTCTGTCTCTAAAAATCTCATAGAGAAGGCATTTTTCATAATGGAATTTTAAAGTCCTCATAATTTAATGTTGATTTATGTGTTTCAAGAGATTATACTAATAAATATGAAGATACTATTCTGTGCACATTTGCTAGGACTTAGTTTTTGGTAATAAGTACTATGCCTGAAAGAGAATGTGTACAAGGGGCACATCCAAACAAAATATCTAAATTTTTTAAAAAATTATTTTAAAAGTTTCTCTTTGCTTATTTCCTCTCCTTCCTGTTTTTGGAGATAATAAGATTAATTTATTGATAATAAAGATGGTTTTGATTGGGTCTGATTAGATCCAAATATTTTTCAGTATTACATAACTGGATTGTTTTCATTTCAGCAGGAGAAAACATGGTGATTCTACAACCACTGTTTTCATTTTCATTTCCAAAAGTAATAAATAGGATATTTGTAAAGAGTAATTATTCACGTGACTGTGCTATTTTTTGGTACACAAAATAATGTTTAAAATCATAGACATGCTTATTAAACTTTGTCAGAAAAAGATTATGGCTTGATTTTTCATAAAACTAAAAAATAAGCATAAACCCCAGAAGAATGCTCAATGATTTTTTTTTTTTTGCCGAAATTCCACGGACTTTATATTGACTTACTTTGTATTGCTACTAGTGAAAGAACAGCAGGAATTACCTAATAGCAAGCTAAGTGTTTTATATATATATGTGTATATATATATATAATCTTATTATCCACTCTAGAATTTCCTCCTTTTGTTGTTTTTCATTATCTTAAATTTACTTGCTTACTGACATATTTGCAGTTGCTAAAGTACTTTTTGCCAAGCTGTACTGTTTGAAAGTCATTCTGCATAGAAAATTCAGTCTTGTGTTAAACAAAAAGCAATAAATTTAACGATATAATTTAATTAATCTTTTATTATTACCATCTTTGAAGCTTTCATGATAAATTGCAGCCTCAGCCAAAAGCACTTCTTGTGATTCATTGCTTGAGACCAGCACTTAATGTATCATCAAAAGTGGACACCTTTCTTTATTTCACGGGTTATTTAACTTGAGAAAGGGAAAGTAACACAAACCTTAAATTTCTTACTCCAGCTATTCTTTTTTAGGAGCCAAAGTCAACATTTATGTTTTCTCAGTGCCTCTCACTTTCACCAAGGAATGTTTAGAATCTTAAATTTCTACTTTTTTTTATGACAAGTTCTTCTGTGCAAATGCACTGGTTTTGTTAAGCTAATGCTGTTTTCCTGGATCTTTCCTTCTTTTCCTGTCTGTGCTTCACTCCCTTCCAACTTTGCAATGTAGCAAGCTGAACAGTTGTTCAATCAGATGTACAATCCAGTAAGTTCTTTTTAAAAATGCCCGCTGTAACATATGAAAGCATGAGGATCCATTACCTTACTGTGTTGTGCTCTTCCTCTGTGGGGCTTTGCAGAATACTTCTGATGCTCACTATGCTATATTCATCGTATCCAAATAAATGAACTTTGTGGACTTGAAGGCCATTTTAAGAGTATGAAATGTATTAAATAGGTACATACAGTATTTCTGGGAAAACAAACATCCTAGCCTTTAGGTCCTCAATTTCTCCATTAGAAAAAGCATGCAGATGATTTTAATTTTTGTTTTTGTTTTTTTTTTGTTTTTGCTTTGCTTTGTAATTCCTCCTTCTGCAGTACTTTATTTGATCCTTCAAACTTAAATAACTTCTAATTTATTCGGTTTATCTTAAATGACTAAGTTGATTATGTGAATAATAATAGTACTAGTGACTGGTACTATTGTCAAAAGCCCATACAATTAAAATAGTTCAGAGCAGTTTTACTCATGAAGGACTGCATCCATATGTTAAGACTATGGAGACATTGTATTTAGCCTAAGAAAATACTGAAATGTAAAATGATGAATGCTAAGGGCTGTGTTTGGAAAACAATACTTTGGCTTGTTCAGCGTTATTATTCTTGACAATATCTGCTTTACCTGTGCAATATCTACCCATTTGACTTGACTGTGTTCCTTTTTTCAATTTGAGGAAGAGCAGTAACAAACATTTTCTCTGCAGAAAACAGCTTTCACTTTTTGGCTGGGACCGTTACATTTAATGTACAGTGAGCATCACAGGACAGAAAAAATGATGTAAATCTAATAGCAAATTACAAGCTATAGTTTACATAGTAATCATAGTTGGTATTACCATGTCATTGGGATACTGTATATAGAAGAACTGGTTTTGCAGATGAGGGAATGTGGGTACTATGCTTTAGGGAAGGTACTGCCTTCACTGAAGTCAATGGGAATTTTGCCATTAGTGTCAGTGGACCAGGATTCCAGCTTTGGGGTCTATTATTGCTAAATTTTGTAGCTTCTAACCATGTAATAGATATGTCATGATCATTATGGGAAAAGAGAGTCCCACAGAATGTCCTGTATTTACTTTTGAAGTTATTGGTTAACTGTTTTTAGAATCCAGTCATAAATTGTTTGTAAGTGGCTTGAGAGCTGTTATCACCTCTGCCATCCAGCACACTGCTGGTCAAAGAGCTTTTCCCTTTGAATGATAAAACTGTTTTTTCTGTATCATTTTGGATCACCATTGTGGCAGCTATGTTTCTATTTGTATCATTTGCACTTCTACTGTGCATGTCTTCTCAGACTGGAGTCTTTTTCATGTTAGTTTTTTTCTCTAGATTATCACAGAGGCTTTCCAGTCATTATATCAATATTAGTTATTCTGCTGTATCGAATTTGTTTGTTACTTCCTAGTCTATTTGTGTGTGGTATTCCAAAGTCAGTCCTCTTTTATTTTATTTTTTTCTGCCTTCATGTACTTGATTTCCTAAAGGACAGCCTGTTGGCAATTCCTTTTGCATCTAAAATTATGGATGCAAGATCCTTTTCCTTTGGCAACAGGAAGCAATTGTAGTATATCCATGAGAGGTTTTCTTAAATAAACTTTTCTTGCTCATCTTTTTTCTTCTCCCACTTACATATTTCAGTCTACTTTTAAAAATGTAAGTAGTAATGATCCTCTTCTCCCCCAAAACCACCTAAGGTCTTGAAATGAAAACTTGATTTGATTGAAGACAATGGCAACACATTCTTTGAATTCCACAAGGCCAAGATTTCACTTTTGTTCTTTGAAGTGACATAATAGCAGTTACTTGAAAGATTTTTATTTGCAAATCCTTATGATGCTTTATTTAATATAATGTTTCCTTGACTTTTTTTTTGAGCATAACAGTGTTATAAAAAAACAGATGGCAATCTAAACTTAAATATTTTAAGTTGTAATGCTCTTTTGTTTACCTGTGTCAGAGAAATAAACAGTTAATCTCTGAGTAGACCTCTTTTAGCCTGTGCAGTAATATAGCAATTTTTTGGTGGAATGTGTTTTTTTTCAATTATATCACACAGGTATCAACTCCAAGACTTTCATTTACGGCTGAATCCAATGTTTTTAAAATACAGAAATAGATAGAAGTATTTTACTCTTATACATATTTGGGTACCAAAGTGGAGATGATCCAGAAGGAGTGCAAATCCTACATACTCTATAGTAAATGATTTCACGATGTATTAACCTGTGTGAATAAAATGTGGACAGAATTGGGCGCACATTTTTTCATGTTTGTTTTGGAAGGTGAATTTTTTTAAATACTCAATGAATTATTGTGCAAAATTGATTATAAGTTACATGATTATTTTTGTCCTGTAATGGAATAGGAAGTTGTACTTATTTTGGAGTTCTGGTGAACCTTTTTCTGAATAGTAAAGACCTCATTTTCCAAGGGCACCATCAGAGCAATGTCAGATTAAAATTTAAAGTATTTGCCAAATCCACTCTAAATTGGTTTGAACAGTCCCTGGAGTTAAATTAAAAAAAAAACCCTGATATTTAAGGAGACTACAAAAAAATTAAGGTGACAGCTTTTTTTTTTTTTAGCTTATTATTGAAAGTAATACAATTTGAAGGATCTTAGAAAGTAATTTCTTGCATGTAAATTCTGCTTTTTTTTTTTTTTTAAGTAGCCTGTTCATTTCTGTGTATGTTTGTGTCTAAAGCTTTAAAAATAAAGTACTATATCCATCCATTTCTGTCATGCAGAATAATGCATGCATGATTGTACCATAAAATTTTAATAGACAATGCATGTCTGTACCACACTATTACAATGTTTCTGTAGGAAATTTGTGGTATACTTAAGTAAATTTTACTTTACTTCTAAAGTATTTGTAGTACTTATTAAGCAAATGTCAAACTAGATACATAATTACTGTAAGAATTAGTGAAATTCTAATAGTAGTGAATTTTATTGAATTGTGAAAATAACATACAACAAAGGCACAACACTGACTGACAAAACAATGTAAACCAAGTATGCTAGTTTGAAATTAGCATAATCTGCACACACAAGTGTTATCATTTACAGATACAGTTTAAGAGATCTTGGCTGCTGAAAGGTATGTATGAACCACTCACTCTCACCCATAAAAGCCCCATAAAACCAGCAAATATATTCTCCCCAAGAAAATAGAGAACTAAAGGAGAAAAAGGGGGACAGAAATGGGAAGGAAAAAAAAATATAGAAGAGGGGACAGCAGTAATAGGTAGAGACTTTGTGGTTCATGTGATAACTTCTAACTCGTTAGAAGGGATCTACAGCCTGCAAAAAAGCCAAAGCAATCTGCCCTGTCTGAGTGTGAGCAGAGTCAATATCAGCTGAGCTGCCTTTCATCTCCTTTGGGCCTACCGTTTGACCTCAAAAGTCAACTTCCATCTGTCAGCAAATCACCCCTGATCTGTATATAACAATTAAAAAAAGTGCCTAGTTCAAATCCAAACACATAAGCTGTGAAATGTAATACGGCTCTTATGAGTGATTCTATGGCTTTGTCCTGAGAATGTCAGATGGATTGTGTTTTGCTGTCTTGTAGTATCAGCAGCTTTGTTTTCAACATGAGTATTCCCTTCAAGGGACTCATTGCAAGTTAGAGTACCACCTGTGGAAAGCTCTTTAACAAAAAATATTTTTCAACATCTCCCTTTTGACTTAATTTTCCTTTCCTCCTTCATTAAGACAATGCCCTTGTAGAAGTGTGATTCCTGCCAATAGTCCAAAAATTTTGTATAGAAAATGCTTGTTAAAGTACAGGCAACAGGCAAAAGTACAGGCAGTTGTTGGTTTGCATTACTGCGATATTTTTGGTTTGTTAAAATAGATTAGAATAGTCTTGTCTTTGAACTGAGTGCTTATATCGATTTATATGTGACATTATGGATAACTGTGCTGCATCTCAAAGCTCTGTATAGGTTGCATACTTGATTATATTGGATTTAGTCATCTCATAGGTTCCACTTTGTATTGAGAGCCATAGGGAAATACAATGACCAAGTTTATACTATGGAATTTTCCAAAAGCACATTCCACAGAAATGTCATGAGTACCACAGAGAGCACAAGAATTGAAAATACTTTTGAACTTAGCATTCATTTCCCTAGCATGCTATAGAGCAAAGATTATGGGGCTAAATGGAAGAAAACAATTCATATTGATTATTTAAGTTGATGTTTTGTTTATAAGCTGTGCAGTAGACAATTTGTTCAGTACATTTACGAGCTGCTACATGACAGCAACAGTCTATGACAGTTGAACATTTGGTCCCTTTGCATTGGTGACTCTATCGTGTTCTTGCCCATTTACGTATTTTTATCATAGAAAGTCTGGTGTGATAATGAAAAGTTAAAAAAAACCAAACAAACAAAAAACAAACCAAACAAAAAAACCCCACAAAACCAAAAAAAACCCCAAAAACGCAACCAAAAAACGTTTCTCTATTTCTTCTGCATTGCTTCTTGTCCTGGGTTAAAACTGGGCAGTGGGGAGTTTGGGCTGAATCTAACAGTTCTTATATGCTAAAGAAAAGATTGTTCAGAAGCAGGAAGATGGGTGTTTTGCCTGTTTATGAAATGGTAGAAAGTACATAAAAAAAAGTGACAGGGAGGAATGTAAAAGAGTTCCTCTAGAGGGGAACTGTGAAGTTCTGGATTTACCCTTAGAAGAGGAGAAATCTGAAGAGCAATAGGGAACAAACACTCTTTGCATACCTTTCTTAGTATCCTAAAAGTGGGATTTGGGTTGTTTTTCTTTTTTTTTCGTAGAGTGAGATTACCTTTACAGATTAATTTTTTTTTTTCTTTGCTAAAGAATAGTTAGTGTTCATTTTGGAGAGATAAAACATTCTTTAATTTCCAAATAGAGCTGATGGAAAATTGAAGTGCTTCGCTGCTGGAAACTGGTATACAGTCTCTTACATAATTAGCTCTGAGCCGGAGTATTACATTCACTTCAAAAAATTAAAAAGCTAGCCAAAAGTAAATTTATTGACATAATTAACACCTGGTGTAAAGTAAATCAGTTTATTAATAAAGCAGGAAGATTTATGAGGTTGAAAAGGAATCTGTTGCTAACTTCTCAACCAAGCCATAAAATCAAGATACTCATTGGATGTTAGCTTGAAACAAGCTGTGTTAGTAAATTGTGTATCTGCATAGAATTCAGGGCTGAAGCGTGTATTGTTATCCAAAACAGAGAATTTGAAGAGCAAGGTCAGTAAGTTTAGCAGGCCTCTCATGGCATTCCCTTGGCTTATTTTGGTAACCAATTATTTTTTTCTGAATAAAAATATCACAATGGGATATGTAACAGTTAAAATCTACTATCTTTTTTTCTTATTATCCTCATGCTTAAATGATATGTTACATGCAAATCCCCTAAGTTTCTTCTGTAGTAACTTGAATTTTTTAATTGTTGTATTTATACTAAACCCAGACTTGTTCTATATTTATACAGAAAATTTTTAACCATTGCAAAGAATACAAACCTTCTAGTACCTGTAGTTTATAGTAATTCTTTCCAAACCACGCATGTTTCATTTTGATCTGCATTTCTTTCTTTGCTTGCTTGCATTGTCTAATCTCTGATATTAAGAAGATAAATAAGTCCACGTCTTCTCTGCATAATAGGATAGTTGGAGGACCTTCAGTTATAAATATCCTGAATTTCTGTAAATTCCTGTATGTCAAGAGAATGTTATCTGAATTTTCTATGTTTAATGTGCACTGCCTTAAACTACTTGTTTTTTCCTTGCCTGCTCTTTCAAGATGCCAATTAGGAATAATGGGAAGCAAGGGGTAGGCTAAGCATTGCAGTGCATTGTTGTTTCCATCTGTCTGTGATTATTCCAGCCAACAGTTTAAAGCACTTGATGCCAGATCATGCTCCCATTGAAGTTAATTGTTTTTTTGCCATTAGGTTTGATGGGAGTAAGATTGGGCTTGTGTACTGTTGTCGTGTTCATTGCCTTCTTTCTTGTCTGTGAAACTGCCACCCATCCATGCATGTGTTTGCCAGGTTTGTGCCGTTTTCACCAATGGGCTTGTTCTTCTGATGTTTCAGGTTAAGTATTAACGATAAGAGAAAAAGGATTATTGGGTAAAATGTCTGCTGAAGGCAGCTTTATAATTTATTGCTTTGTCTTTTAAGAACAGTACAAATTTCTTCCTTTTTTAATTCTTTGTATCAAAATGCTTTTGAAACATCTGGTGATAGAGATTACAGTATGTATATATGTATCTATATATATACATGGACAAAGTATGTGTGTGTATATATGGGGAAAGAGAGAATATGCTTTATTAAGAAATTGCCTATATTTTTGAAACACTTTAAAAGCTTAATGTGAATTAAATAAGTTACAATGTGGTATTTAAATTTAAAAAACACGCATAAAATATGGTCATTTTAATATGTAAAGGACTTATTAAATCCCCTCCACCTTCAGGATGATAGCATTTGATTATAATTTTTGACTGTGAAGATATTTTCATTCTTTTTTATAATCTGTAGAAAATATTGTCATCAGACAGAAATACCCATAATCCTTTATAATGAAAATTCGAACTCCAAGACCAAAGAATTAAAGCTCTTAAAGCTATATCAATTATTGTCATCTTTATTTTTTAAAACATATTGGTTCTGAAGGCTCATGAGGCTGAAGAGGAGGCACGGATGAATCCAGAATTTGCAGACAGAATGAAACAGCTTGACAAAGAGGCATCGTACTACAGAGAAGAATGTGGCAAAGCTCAGGCTGAGGTTGACAGACTCCTAGAAATACTCAAGGAAGTAGAGAATGAGAAGAATGATAAAGATAAGAAAATTGCTGAGTTAGAAAGGTAATTCTTATATTATTTATTTTACATTGAGTGGCAATTTTATTTACCTGATCTTCATTGCAGAGCAGAATATGCTTTTTAACAGAATATTTGTTATGTCTTGTAAAACTATATCAGAAAAAAAAAAGGCTACCTGAAAACTGCATCTTCCATTTGTTGACTGGACAATTTAAGGTTTTCACTTTTTTTGCTAGTCTCCATGAAAGGAACACATATAGGAAAAGCCATAGGCAATTTACAGTGACAACAGCTCTCCAAGAAAACCTTGTTGGGGAACAGTCCTGCTTTTTAGTAAATGGTAAATCAAAACTGTCTCCACATGCATTTCTTCAGTGTGAACAGCATGCCTAGTTCTCAGAGGTCCTGAAAATTATTGGTAAGTATTTCAAGCCAGTCTCATACCTATTTAATAATAGTTGTAACTATTTATGACTGGTTCTGTAATCTTTGCCCACTTCAATTAATATTTTCTGATGTTGACTAGGCAGTGTTTGTCTTATTTCTGGGACTGTTGTACAGTCTTTTCTGTAATGGGGACAGTATGGGTTTGGGATCCATTTGTCTCATGACTTTTGAAATTAAATGATTCTTGGATTCTTCTCCCATACAGTATATATATATTTAATTGATAAGCAATTTATATGGTTTTATTTCTGTTTCCTTCTTTTACTTAGCATCTCTTAAGTAAATGAAAGAAGGAATTTTATGTTTTCAAATATTTTATATAATCGTTTTCAGTGGTCAAGTCAGAAGAAAGGCACTTCATGGTTCCAAAAGAGAAGTTTAGGGGATCTCATGGTTGTGATTATTGCAGTAATTCAAGTGAAGACATAGTAGTGCTCAGTCCCATTAGGGACTAGAATTACCATGAAGGAGGGGAAGATATGCCAGAAATGTCGGTTACCTTAGGGGGAGAAAAACAGCCAGCTTAGAAAGGAAGATGTATAGAGCATCTTTTGCTGATGATGACTTATGAACATTCACAGTTATCTGTTGCCAAAACTTATCTTTCTCTGCAAACATTTGGCAAAGGTTTAATAATGATAATAGGCAATGGTATATAGTTATGAATCTAAGTGTCACGAGAATCAAGACCTAAAATTTAAAGTGAAAAAAAAATTATTCTCAAAATAGAACTGTTCACATGAGGGCAACTTTAATTAACATTTACCTCTCTCACAGCATCTAAAGGAGTTTAGAATATGATAGTGTGTGCATCAATTTTAATGTGTAAAGTTGATACCAGAGGCAGTTAGCAGTGCAAAGCAGTCACGTTATGCATCATGACTGTGGATTCTGCCTAAGCTTTCCAAAATCCTAAACCAGCATGTTGGGAAAAGATAGCATGGTTAGTGAGTTTGTGTGGTCAAGAAAGTGCTGCCTATTGCAGCCATTGGGCATCTACTGTAAGGGCAATTACAGACCTATGCTTGTAATAGAATGACTCCAGGTGTGACCAAGCTGGTGGAAACTGACTGTATAGTTGTTACAAAAAGAGTAACTGATATACTCATTGGGCTATAAAACCTACTGAATTATTGTGTGACACTAGATGCAACAGCAGGCAAACTGAACTTTTGTTCAAGAGAATGGCTAAGTAGCAATGATATATGTGTTGACTGTTTGAATATTAAAGTGGCAATTAAGATTAAAAGATTAACATGAGGTAGTGAAGCTTGTGATCTAAAATTATTAGCAAATGTTAATGTGATTTAAATATTTATTATAAAAAAAGAAATAAAGAATCAATTTAGATCAGTAGATTTATCAGAATTCAATTAAGAATTGTTGATTACAAATTAATGATTATAAAGAAACAAGGAACCAAGGGATGCAGAGATCTTACAATGGCCTTGTCAGCATGGAACCTCTTACTGTCTGAGAACCCTTACAATGGGTTCTCTACTGAACAGAATTTTCTACTTTTGTATTAATTTTTAAAAAAAATTCAATGCACTTTTATCAGTGAAATTTTGGGATACTAATTTCCTGTCAGTTACTATTGGTGAAGGTGTTGATCCTGGACTATACTTTTCAGAAAATAGTTTGGTACAACTGAGTTAGCACAGACTTTTTGTACAGGATATACTGTACTTTGAATATGATGAAATAGTTAAGATTTGCCATGAACCTTCTGTACTCCTTACAATAAGGAGTATTGTGGCATGACTAGCTAAGGACAGTAGTATGTTGCAATTTTGGGGAATGACCATGCTCTAAGATGTGTAAACTCTGTCAGCTTCAGTGCAGTTTCTCTCTTGATTTACCTTATGTACAGCTTTCAAGATTAAAACCAAATTCTTACATACATAGTATATGTAAGTTAATAATTGTAAACTAGAATTTACATAAGAGTTATCTATTATTGGTTTCATCAACAGAAGTTACTGCCTTTACTTGGTAAAGGAGTCTTAAAGCTACTTTCCACTATGCAGAAGTACCATCACAAATTCATTGATTGGTACAATAAAGCTTTCAATCTGCCAGAAATATAAAGGTGGAGTAGGGATTTTTAAAGCGTGGGTATCCAGTCAGGCTCACGCTAGGTTGAAATATAAGAAATATAAGGAGTAGGGATTTTTAAGGAGTGGGTATCTAGTCAGGCTTACCCTAGGTTTCTTTAAAATTTAATTTATTTTCTCTCCCTTTTCCTTATTTTCTAATAACATTGGCCTGAAGATCTAAATCTGTATATAACTGTGCCACCTGTTGGCATCCCTAGAGAGGGAACTTTGATGTTGAAATTCCCCTTTCTAGGGGGTTAGATGGAGTGTAAATTGCTGTAACATTTTATGAAGTGCTACTAGTTTTTCTGCTTGTAATGACTACTTGGTTGGCTCATTATTGAAGGGAAGAGGTGGAGCCAAAGCTTAGTTTACCCACTTTACGGGAATAAAGCATTGCAAAAATGACTGCAACTGTAACAGAAGCATATTTGAAAATGTTCTTTCCTTCTTGTCCTGCTGTTTTGTAATTCATATAATGTGTTCTAGGTTGCTCTTTTCTCTCCTTACTTTTTCTCCTTTTTTTTTTTTTTTTTTTTTATCAGAAACCATGTATCTTCAACATTTCCCCTAACTTTGGATGCAAGGGCTTCTCTGCGTTCTTTTAGGAAAACAGATGTTCTTTTGAAATGTATTTGGTGGTTAATAGCATGCTGGGATCCATATTCACTGCTAGGCCAACATCTTTACATTGCAAGATAATTGCAAGAACATAAATTCTCAAAATTTACAAACATAAATTTCTGAGAGTGACAATCTAGAGTATTGCAAGTTATGGTATCTGCACAATATTTATTATATTCACATACAAATTCATCAGCATAATGAGGCACACTTGTATAAATCAACTTGAAAAGTAAAAACATTTGTAATAAAGTTATAATTTCCAAATTAAAGTAAGAGTTAAAACAAAATGATGGATACTAATGTTTTACTATTTGACAGAAAGTATTGATGCAGAAAGTGTAAAATATTTAAGGGTAGAATTGTCTTCTTCAAGATATGGGCAATTAAATTTACAAATGTATGCTATTTGGCAGATGCACGTTATTAATAATGTGAAGCTATCACACTTCTGAGTTGCATCACTTACGATTTGTGACTCGTGCAATTCCTCATATATACAAACATGTTGGTCTGTTTCTTAAATTACTCCATATATATTCATTTTGTATTTTATAGCTTCTTATTGCTACATAGGAGAATCAATTCCTCCTCCTATACTAAAGCTGCTCAATAACTTTTATTGCATCTTTCATGATTTATCTGTTTATAATGAGAACAGGTTAAAATTAAATGCAAAATATACCAGCATAATGTACCTTTGGTAAACTTAGCTTGGTGTTTTTCTCTGGCCTTCCCGAAGAAGGAAATGTGGTGTGGATTTTTGGTTTGGTTTGGTGTGTTTTTTTGACAATGTAGATGAAACTGGGTAAGATGGTAATCAGCTTAAATTTTAATGTGAAGGACCTAACCAAAGGGAGGTAACTGCAGATGAAAAGGAACTGTCAGGCTGGAAGAATGTTTAATGCTTTTATTAATGGTGTTAGAATGAAAAGTATATTTATGAAATATGCTAGGGAGTTTGAATAATGAAATCAAGTGAAATACAATAGTACAAAATGCCTGATCACAAAGTTAAGACCGTTAAGACTGCGTGCTGTAAAATAAGGGTAATCCTTGATAGAGTTTAAGAAGAGAAAGATTGGGTGAATTTGTTTATGGCAGTGTGATTATGAGCCATCTAAATAATAAAGCAGACATCTAAATAATGAGGTGTAGGTCCTGATATATCAGATAAATATTTGCAGTAAGAATAGGAAGGTATTAATGTCATCAAGTGCTAGCAAGACTCCACGTAGAACACTGCTGTATACTTCTCATCAGTCATATTCTGGAAGGTTGAATTAAAACTGGAAACAGGTGCAGAGAGGGCTGGGAGGATAGTTAAGGGAGTGGAGCGCTCATGTCACTGGAGGAGTCTAAACTACAGTGGTTTGTTTCTATGGCAAAACAAAGGCTTTGTAGGGATGCTTGTTCTCTTTAAATATGTGAAGGGGTAAGCGCTGTGGTGAAAGCAGAGTGATTTTAGTAAGAGTGTTGATGTGTAATAAAATGGGTATAATTATCCATTTCTATCCATGTTAATAAATTTAGGCTGAAAGAAGAAAGAATGGAAGAAAAAGTTTTCTAATTCTAAGAGGAATGTAGGTGTTGGGACAACTTTCTAAAAGAACAAAAATAAGGAATGAGAAACCTAACTAATTTTAATATGGGGCTTGATAAATTTATGGACATGATTGTGACATGTGGCTGCCTGCAATTGCATGCACAATTGCAGTCCTCAGAACCAGATTATTCATCACAGTCTTACAAGAATAGTTTGCTGTTAGCAACTGGTGTGCTTGTCATTCCTGTGTTAATTTTACCTTCCTTAACATTCCATAAATACCTATGCAAATGAATTGCTTATATTGAATGGTTTCTTAGGGATAAGAACTGTAACTAAGTGATCTCAGAATGTAAGAAAGGCAGGTTCCCTATTGCCTACATTATGCCCTTTGGATTGAATCAGAAGAACTGGAAAAAAACCCAAAAGCACTGTATGGGTGTGTGTGAAACGGAAGATGAAAAAGGAGCAGAGGCACTGCCCTTGCTCATCGGTCCTGACACTGTAAGCAACATTCCAGTGTTCTCTGGAACCTCTTTTAATGCAAAGACAAATTCCATGCAGGAAAGTGATGTATTTGGAGGAAAAGAACCAGATTAATAATTACTTTTTTTTTGGGGGGGGTGGGGGGGGTGGGGGGGTGCGACATATTTAAAAATGCATTGTCAGTTTCTTTGAGTGCCCTTGCTGGAGAGACCAGATTGTCTGTCAACCTGCAAAACACAGTTCAGCACACAGCGATCTCATAACTTTAGTCATCCCCAGGGACACAGAAGGAGTTTGGGCAAAGGCTGATAATGAGAGAGCAGGAGTAGCATGTTACCTCCCTCCCTTAAGAGAACAGGTTATGAATTAAGGTGTCTGGTAAAGCATAAATATTGTAATCCTAATTAGACTGTTGCTGGTAAAACCGAAATGCTGTATCTTGATGTTGACGTGATGAGAACATAGTGTAATGTAAAATCTTGAGTCTGTTTTTCTCCAGTGGTATGTTAGATGATCAGTCATTTGGTCAATTGAATCTAGTTTTTCAACAAACCTTGTAACAGTATAAATGCTCATTTAAAAATACTATATTAGCTATCAGACAAGAGCAGTTTGCTTTTAAACAAACATTTTGGTTTTTTGTTAGCTACCTTGCAGCTCTAAGTTTTGGGTAATAAACCTATAGATGTGCATTTTAGCTCTTGGGGTGTTTAGCCTACAATGAATTCATTCCAAATTCATTTGGATTTGAATTCTGATTCAAATAAGTCCACATAAGCACTGACAAGTCATTGCATAAACGACAAAACATCACCATATGGAATAATTATGTTTAAAATAAATTAAAAATCCTAAACTAAACTGAAAAGCCTAAAATAAAATAAAAAGGCTTTTAAAAAAATTTCCTTTCATAAGTGAATGAAAGTTGTGCATCAGTGACAGCTTTAAGGAATCGTTTAGCTAGGTTTCAGGCAGGATTTTCTTTTTTTTGGCCTTACTTAATTGAAAGGTCATGTTAGGTATTTTTTAACAAACATGTTATCGAGCATCAGAATGTTTTCAGTGATGAAATATTGACCTTATTCTTCAGACTGAAGAAAAATTTTTGTCAGCTTTAGAAGGGGTTGTATTTCTTGAAAGGGGCAAACCTCTGATTACTAGATACAGTACTTTGAGAACTTTTAAATGATATCTTTGAACAAGCTGCCAAATTGTTTCACTGTTTCGGCTTTCATGGGAAGACTTCAATGTGGGTCATCAAGCCTGTGCTGGTTCAACAAAAGACTTTATGCTGTATGATGGGACGTTTGTGCGTCAGTGAAGACTACCAATATCCACCTAATTTATTTGTTCCATTCAGTATGTGTATGCATTTGGATGGTTAAAAATATGGATGGTTTTTCACAGTCCACAATTGACAAGGTGCCATTTTACTTTAAAATTTATGTTTTATTCAGTGCACAGCAAGGATATACTGCTATAGAAATTTTATTTTACTATTTTACTTCTCGCTTTCCCTTGCCTTTCCTTTTCTTTCTTTTTTTCTTTTTTTCAATAAAATCTGCTGATATAACATCTGCTTGTTATATTTTTAAAGAACTAATGTGTTCCTCCCTTTATTCTCTTTTGCTGTCTTCCTTCCTATCTGTTTTTCTCCAAACTGCTGCTTTCATCCCTACTCCAACCAGCTTGACTTCCAGGTTAGTATTTGCTACTCTCCTATTTAATTGCTCCTTCCGCAATGAAGGCTTTCATTGATGCTTCTTTTATTTGGCCATTTTGATTCTGTATTAATAACTTCTGTTTGTCTCTTTTTGGGTTTTGTTTTTATTCAGTTTGTCCCTGTTGTGAAGTTTTTGGTCATTCCATTTCTGGATCAGAAACTTTACAGTAAACAAATGCAGTTGTCAAAAGTCTGTAAGAAAAAAATGTTTATTAACAACATATTCAATTCATATGTTGTTTTGAGTGAAGATTTTTTTCTTCTTTCGGTTTTACTTTTATTATCTTTGTATACTGAGTTCAACATTGGGAATAACTTTGGGGTAGGCAATCCAACCCAGTACTTAATGGATTGAATAATAACAATAGTATACAGAGAGACTTATACTTAAGATCAGAGAGATCAGAGACTTATTCTTAATACTTTACCATCACCACTTTTACTGCCATTGCAAACATAATAGGATGAGTTGGAGTAGTTCAGCTTCTGGTTCAGCTGCTTTTAGCTGTTTGCGCTGGACAGATTCTGGACCAGAACATAACCACAAGGAAGGTGTGTGTATGTTTTATATGCTGTGTTTTTATATAGCATTATTTAGTCAGGTTAATGTTTTTCTTTCTTCCAGGTTTTAGATCAGTTTATCTAGGGTTTGTAATTGTGCACTGCTTTTGAGAAATCTTATAATTTTACCAAGTATTATGTCTTGTGATCCTTGTTGAAAGTAAACAGTGATTGTCAAAATTTTTATACTCTCCTAGTAGGCCTTGATGTTAATTTTTCTTTCTCTTGCTGTAAAGTGTAAATTAGTGAAGTCTTAAAACATTTACTTGGTATCTTAGAAATTAATAACATTATATGTTTTGGTTCACCTACAGGTGAACCTACTTCTTCCTTTCCCCATTTATTTCAAAGTCTGGCTTTTTTTTACTTTTTCGTGTGAAAGTATTTAAGACAGTTCTATACTTTTAAGCTCATCCCTTATTTTTCAGTTTCTTAAGTTGGTGACTGAAACTTGCACAATGTTTTATTTCCTGTACTGGAGGAGCTTTGCTTTAGGCAGGAACAGACCTGGTTTTCAATCATTATCAAGGTAGTAAGTGTTTATTTCTTCTAGATCAATTGGACTGGAGTATAAAGGAGAGTGTTTACTGCAGAGACTTTCCAGGTGGATTTCATGTACCAAAATTTTGCATTTGCAGATATGGTTCCAGGTATCAGGTTGCCATGCAGCACATTTTTATGAGAATCATGGCAAATGTCCAATCTGCCGATATATTATGTTCAGATCTGCAGTTTCAGATTTTGTATGTCAATGTATACTTTTTACACAACGTTGTTCTCTATTCATATAGAAGCAGAGCTTGCTAGCTTGAGAGAGTTTTGGTATCGTAGTCTCAAAACCAAGCACAGCTCACATTTCACAGCTCTGATGTGTCAGAGAAGTTTCTGACATGGATGCCTTCGAACAGTTTGGCAAAGGATGGCTCATTATGAAAAGATTGACAAGATGAGGTTTTTTTTTTTCCTGATGTGCTTTAATGCACATCGCAATTGCAAGTTACTTTCCAGCTGGAAAAATAAGCTGAAAATAGAGGCTTATTGATTGCAAAAATTAATCAGATAAACACTTTCTGTTTATTGTCTACAAGCCCATTTTAATGTCCTGGTTTGGATAGTTATTACACCTGAATTATGAAAGTACTTAAACAGTTTATTTTCAGACTCTTTCTTTCTTCCAAAGATTAATGAAATATGTTTACACTGGAGTTGGCTGTGATGAAATTATTGCCTGAATATGACCACTCTGGTGTTTCTATCAGAACATACTTGACATTGACTGAAAATCTCTCTAGCCAAATAGAGCTTAAAGAAAGGTATTATGCTATGTGGTTGTCATTATGGTTGATTTCACCGGAATTCAATGATTGGTATGCAAGAAACATTTGTTCAGCAGTTGGAGGTGCAATTTCTGTTATGTTTTATTGACCTAAAAAACCATCTGACCTTGCTGAAGCAAACTGTCCTCATAACCTTGCCAACTTTTATCCCTAGAGTCCTAAATAAGCTGTAGCATATGATTACAGTTTATTGTGGGATTTCAGTGAAGTGTTAAGTTTTTGCAGCTTGAATCATCATTAAGTTCAAAACTTAATTTAAGAAGCAGATTATTAATTTGTTTAATTTCTACTAATCAATAGGTTCTTACCTGTCATTATATTCAACTTTATAGGATTGAGTGATCAGAAAAATGCTGCACCTGTTTTATAATATGATGGGCTATTGACATTGATGGCAATCAAGAAAATTGAATGCATTGGCATGACACCTTACCCCCATGTGCATCTACCTATACAATAATAAATGTTCTGAGCACAGGAACTAGTACGCTCAGGTTTGAGTTTGGTTTTTTTTTTTTTTCTCATCTAGGTGATAGCAGTTTATATACTCCCCAAACTTTTCTGGCTGCAGATAAAGAGAAGATGGATATTTTTTCCATGTATAATATACTGATCATTGCTAGAAATTTTCCCACCAGCCTCTGGTGTTTGCCTTCCTAATTGTTTCTGTGGGAGATGAAAGCTCAATGTGATATGTAAGGCAAGGTTTAACAGAGTTTTAAATTTAACTTATGAGCCTTCCACAGTTTTGTCAAATGTCAGTTTGATGGTTCCAAGGGCAGAGTGATATGTTGTTCAAAGATAATTTCCCTGGAGAAATTGAGATAGTGTACTAATGAAAACTGAGAGAATCTGTGATATACATTACTCTTCTGAGAGACTGGTTATTCTGAGTGAGAAACATAGTTGTCACATTGGATAGTAGGCAGATTGTTGTCATTTCTTTCTGTTTTAGTCTGTTTGCTACATATACAGAACGAACATTTTAATATTGTGAACATTTTAACATTTAAATATTTTGAAAGAGATGAAGAATTGAGATGAGATTATATAGATTTTTCTGATTACATGTGTGGTTTTGAATTTATATGCATTTACATTTTATTATATTTAAGAAGTATGGAAGCTGAAAGTTTTTTCCCTTGGAATTTTCTTTATTAAGAAAAGGTAAAATAATATATTACAAAATAAGCAGAAATCATTATGGCTAAAAAAAGATACAAATGGACCCCTGGGACAGGAGAATGCATTATTATTCATTTTGTCCCACTCACTTCTGCTCAGTTCTATACATTACCTTTTCAGTTTACTTAAAGACACACAGAGGCTAAGATAATATAAAATAATTTCTGAGATAACTTTAAATCAGGAAGGATATTTAGTGATTTCTCAGTTATGCTTTTTTTTGTTTGTTTTGTTGTTGTTTTGATTTGGAGTGTACATACTCTGCAAATACTCTGGATATGCAGCTTAAACTGGATATGAGGAGAAAGGAGGATTGGGTTGGACCTGACACCGCAATTCTGCGTTGGGGAAGAGAGAACATAAGGAACTGCTACTTGTTCTGTTTCATGGTTATTAATCCCTAGACAGAGCAATATTTTTTATGCTTCTCTAGACCTGCTGCTTCCACTAGTTTTCCCCAGGAAGAGGATCCACAGAGCATATTTCTTGACCCCGTGAATGTGTGAATAAATAGCCATGCAGCACTCTTCTGGGGAGCATGGTAACTGCCTGGGTGCAATGCTGTCAGGATTCTTTGTGTACAGTGCAGGGGTGGGTGTGTGAAGAATCATTATGAGATAGTACAGCTTACCCTCAAAAAGCTGTGACTGAAAAGAGACAGGGAAACTAAATTTAGGAATGGGTTGGTGGAACCACTTCTTCCACTCGTATTGTTTGCTTCCATAATGCACAAGCTACATGCCTGGACAATGTGATTGTGAATGGGTTGAAATGCTCTGATCTGAATTTGTAATAAGGGGAAGTTAGTATATCAAAACAAGAAACCATACAAAGTGTATATGATTTATTTGGAGATCTGAAGAGGTTACTACAAAGACATGGAAAGTTTAATTTATGTATTGAATGATAATGGCAGGATTGATCGAGAGAACTAGTAGGATGAGCCAGGAGTTGCAGTCGAAAGATTTGATTCAGAAGGAAATTACAATGAAACATGAGGTGCAGCGGAGGAGGTTTGATCCTGATTGCTGGCAAGCTGAGCTGGACATGTTGTGGAACAGCTGGATGCAGAGACTATATATACAAAGTGAGGAGTTGATAGGGATTTTTTGGGGGTATTTTGTTGGGTTTGGTTTGTTTATTTGTTTTTTAGGGGGGTTTGTTTTTTAAAGAAAAAAGTTTACCTGGACAACATCTGGAAGGAACCTTATGAAGCAGCAGTGGGACAGCAACTCCTTAGTTGCAAATATCAGGCAACAAACTATTTCCAGTTACTGCTTACTGCTATCACTAATGGTATGAATTAATAAAATAGCTGAGCAAGAGATTGCCATATTGAATCGGATCAAATATCCTTCTCATCTAGTGTCTAGTGTCCTTTCATCAGCAGTTTTCTTTTTTTTTTTTTTTTTGTTTAAAAGAAGAACATCAGAAGAAAATGCAGAACAAATCTTGGTGTATAAGATAGATGTATGACAGATGATTCTTCTGGTACGGATTTCACACATGTTCGCATAAAGTGTCATCCAGTAAGAATGTGCTGAGAAAGACAGTAATGCAATGCACTGTACTGGAGTTTCAGTGGCTGCAGGCAGATATGTGTTGAAACAAAATGATATGAACCATAGTTTGGAACAGGATTTTAGTAGGTCTTTTCATTCATGTATTATCCTCATGTGGATATTTCTAGCATCTCTCTAGGGCCTTGGCGGGAACTCTGTCAGACTAAACACTTCTTAAACAAAGATTTTGGAAAACTTCCCAGATTGTGTGTTAGGTAAACCCTTCCTCCCACGTTTTTGTCTTTGAGGTGAGAAATGTTTCAGTGATTTCTGTGACATTTGCTTTATTTCTACCAGGCAGACTTCTTGGTTCTCTCAAGGCAATAGTATCTTTTTGCGGTGCATTTGGACGCAAAATAATTGTCACACTGAAGCACTATTATAATCTGAGTATTAAGAAATCTTAAAACAGGTTTCAAACATTTGAAATAATGAGATTTAAAGGATGGGGAAAGAAGCAGAAGAAAAACAGGGATTATTTGAATTTGTGGCTTTTTTTAATTTTATTTTTTCCTAACCAGCCAAGCTTTCTGTTCTGCAGACAGAAATAGCTATGTAGTCCATTGGTAATAGGAACTGGGAATGTAATTAAAATATTAAATATACTAAAATTCATTTATCTTAATTGGTAACTCTAGGCATTACAGCATTTTTGCATTCAACTGGGGAATTAGGGGTGTGGGAATCAAATTCTTTGAAGATGTAAAAACTACTGTTTGGTTTGGATGATTTTTTTTTTTTGTCCATTGTTTTCACTCGTCATTTTGATTCCAGTCCTTTATATCAACATAGAACACAGAAGGTGCTTCTCATTCTTCTCAGATATTGTGATGTGGAGTTTGCCGTAGTTTCATTCAGGTGAATGGTAGAAAGACCAAGAATTCTTCTTCAGTAAGAGATGACAATATTAACTTGTGAGAATATTCTCTGAAGTGTAAAGCAGAATAGTCTTTATAACCAAAAGATAAAGTAATTACTGAAGTTATCCAGAGAGTATTACCTTCCTCCAAATTCTCTTGTCCAAAAAGCAACAAAATTTTACTCAGTTGTCATAAGCTTATTTAATAAGGGAAGCCTTTGTAGCAGCAGGGGCAGTCCAGTGACTGGGGCAGCCCAGGGTGACAATGTTTTCTTGTCCCTCCAGGAGGCACCCACTCGAACTTCCCTCATCATCCCGTATTATAATAGATGTGCTAAGGGAACTGAGCTACTCTAATTTATATCACTGTAGAATGGATATTTTTTTCAGTAACAAGATCAGATATCACCACTGTAAAAATGAAGTTGTGGTACTGGGTCATCTGTAGGGTGGAAGGTTATGTTTGTACACAGTTTAGGAGTTTAAACAATTATAAAGGCAATTAGTTTAGGCAGTTGAAGTCTTGCCCCTTCTTGTCAGTGGAAACTACAGAGGGGGAAATACAGTTCTTGTATAAAGAAAAGAAAAAGAGTGGGAATAAGATCTGCTAGACTTTCTGCTTTGGAATTATGAGGGTAAGAAGAGGCAAAGGTAAGACAGGATTTTTTTTTTTTTCTATCATATGGTAATATATTAGTCAGACATGCAAAAAGGAATCCTTTGGGATTTGGGGACAAATTATTGCTCCCAACCGTGGCCTTTATGATAACAGACATGGGAAAAAAAGTTCTTTTGAGTCTGTCTAAACAAAAACCAAGGGATGATTTATCTTTCTCCACCCCCCCCACCCCCTTGTAGTAAGTCTTCATTTAGACATTTTATTCATATGTGCCTATGTAATGGTCTGTAATAATCTCTGAGCTTTTAATATTGGTCTGTCAAATTTTCACGTTTAAAGCAGAAATATCTTTAAAATCCAAACAAAGCAGAAGAAATGCTATTTTTTTTTTTTAAATGGTGTAATAGCTTTGAATTTTTTTTTGGCTGATTTATGCCAATATTATACTTGAGTTACAAATTAATTGGTGAGAACCATGTTGTCCTTAAGGTAGACAATTATCTGCCTTAAATTTGCAGAATTTGAGTACATCATATGGTGTTATCAAATGGAATAAAGAGGCTCTTCAGAGAAAGTTTTGTCACTGTTTTTAACAAAGTAATAGATATTCATAGAAGCTTTGTCATCAGACTGTTGGAATAACCAAAGAGACAAAAGTGAAAATTACCCTGGAGGAGGAAACATATTAGAAGTGGTAATTTGTTCAATTATAGCTTAAGGACCTTCTTAGGCTCCATTCTACCTATGTTGCTCGTTTTGTGGGTAAAGTACATTGTATTAGTGGTGAATATGCACTTTGTGTGGGTTGTGGATCATTTTTGGGAGGTCATCACTGAAACAGTTCACACTGATGCTTTTAGTCCTGCAAACATTTATACTTTTTTCTGTGTTTTGAATCACAGAATCACCTAGGTTGGAAGGTACCTTTTAAGATCATCTAGTCCAACCAATGAAAATAAAACCTAAAAACAACTAAAAAACCCCTACAACCCACAAACGATCAAAGAAAAAGAAGCTTGATAAAGATTGATAAAGATTTCTCTGTTGGGAGAATCATGCAGCTGCTTTGTATCTCTGTATCTTTTTGCTTTTTGGTACCATAGTTGTGACACATCTTACTTCAAGGAGGAATACTCTTCTACTGGGCAGCTTAGGACATACTAATTCTTTTCTCACTCTTAACAAATGCACTAGCAATAAGGAGTAACATTCTGTGTTGATGTAACATGACATGTTTGCTAGTCAGTGGCTCACAGAAAACAAATCATTGTGTACAATGCTGAGATGGCTTTGCAGTTTTGCAGTCAGATTTCATTTTACAAGGAAAAAGGCAAAATGCTCATGAAATAAAATGTTGGTATTGTTTTAAATGTTAATAAATTTTAATGTTTTCTTTCTGCCATTTTATATCAGTGCATAAAGCTAGAGGAACGATTTGGCCTGGTATATAGAAACAGATTTGCTTCTGAATATCATCTACATCATTAATAAAAGGGTCAGTCCCAATATAATTTTTTTTGCCATCAAGATGGAAAGAATAAAATTTATTTTGAAGCTCAGCTTTGTTGGACATGCTGGCTGTGTCAAAGTAATTAATTTCTTAATGGCTGGGATGATTGCTTTTCATTTTGCATTTAAGGAATTCTTTTATTTTTTTTTATCATAATGGCAATTGTACAAGTTAATAAAAAGAAAATAAAAAAGGTTAAGAATAAGGAAATCCCCCAGATTTTAAAAGATATTCTGGATACTAATAATTCTTTACATTATAGAATCTGGATTAAAAAAACCCACAAATCAAACCTGAAAGGTGTGCAAATGACAGCACAGGAAGATACTTAGATTGTTGTTAGCATATCATAAATCTTAAGGTCACTGGATTCTAACTTATCAAATTTAGCAGTCAGTCAGGAGGGCTTTCTTTTAGAAAAATGATCGTTATTTGAGGCATGTTATATTTTCATTGTCATATCAAAATTTCAGCTTGTTGAAACAGGCTTTCTTATTGTGATAATACCTGTTTTCCCCAGACAAATCTGTCTATGGGCTGTAAGTGAATAAACAGCATCCTTGTGACAGAACTGTGTCAGTAACCTCTTAACGACTCATGTGATGTTTATAATTTGCCAGAGTTTAACCCATCTTTTTTTTTCAGATTGTAGCAAATAGAATTGTATTCCAGGAACATGCCAGAAACAGTACTTAACTTTGCTCATATATTAATTGAAATTCTATCTTATGAATTTCAATGGAGTTGGATCTGAATTTTAAAGAATTACCCTTATGGTGTTGGTTTAGTCTTGACTCAATAAATTAAATGGAAACCTATGCATGCTGCACTTCTTGACAGAGAGAACTGAACTATTGGAAGTATTTCTGCTGAGTCTTACTGAAGTAAGGTAGTTCAGAATGGACATTCACATGGACAGGATTTACAGGATCAGGTCTTCTGCATGATTAGCTACTGAGATCCAGAGTGACTAGTAAGGGTTGAGATTTGTTTCATTGCTCATGTATGTGAATTGTTTGTAAAAGTGTGGACTATTTATAAAAGAGAAAGAGATGATCTGTTGAAAATAAATTTTTTCAAGTAATCATGTCAGTCATATTCTGTCCAGTGCATACTAAACAATAAGTGAACTTGATCGATTATTTAGTAGGTATACTAGATTAAATTTCAAAATGTATTTTTGAGACTTTCCTATTTTTTAGAAATTGCTTGTTTTGACTATATTGTCACATTTCATAAGTTTATGGGTTTTTTAATTAAACCATTATTTTGTACATTTATTGCACTCTTTTTATTTTATTTGTTGAGGAGTACAGGTTCCTAACATACTGGCAAATTTTTTGGTTGACAGCTAATCACATGCTGTTTAATATGATGAAAATTATTACAGAGACATATTCCTGTAGAAAATGTTACAAATTTTGCTCTTGGGAGTATTTTACAAGTCTGCATTTTTTAGATGCTTTGAGGAAAAACAAATCTTTATGAAATAGAGTAAAGGCTACACTAAGCATGTAACACTTAGTTTTGGCTGACATTACCAACTTTTTGGCCAAGATACCCAGGTGGCTCATTAAAACTGGGAATTTAATGAAATAGTGTAATTTGCTATAGCTATCAGAGATCAAAACATTGGAGTTCAGACAACAGTTATGCACTACTATTTGAAAGATACATATATGCGGAAACTAAATGTTAATATTTGTCTTAAAAATCTGTACTGATGGAATTAAATGTACTGTAGTTATATTATGAGATCAATTTGTATGGTATTCCAGAAAAAAAAGAAAAAACCGCAAAGGAACATGGTTACTCATTGTCATTACAATTAGTGATATTCAAACGAGCAAGAACTAAGTGCTGCTACTGTTTTGATATTTGTCCTTCTCCTGATCAAAGGACTGGCTCTCCATGGCACTGATGTCTATTTCTTAAAAAGACATTTCAATTAAAAAAATTAAATAGAATGCACAGCTAGTGTAATTGATGTAAGGGCATCTAGCTGTTTGCACAGCAAGATTAAGGGACACTAGGTTCTTTGGTCTGGATTTCACAAGAGGCAAAGCTACAAAGCTCTATAAGACTTTTTTGTCTTTTCCCTTCACCTGTCTTTTTTGAATCTATGATATTCTAAGTGTACCTAAATGTTTAGTGATCATAGTTTGATAGTTCTTCATCAGTATCAAAAAGCAGATCTTTTACTGTCTATTGGTTCCTGTGTTGGAAGTCTAAGGCCGTTTTTTCTGAAAAAGTTGTTGGATACTGTGGCAAACAGATGAAGATATTGCTATGATTTAGATACCTGATTTTTCACACGCAGCTGAGTTGTAAATTAATGGCTGTGGATCATTCTGTGCATTGGGAATGATTATAGAAAATTATTCCAGATCAGGAAAACTCATGAAGAGGAATTGGGAATTATGACCATCTGATTTTTAGTGGAGTATCTGGCTGCAGCCTACTGTGTATTTAGAGTTCAGAGCAATGGCTTGATCTAGGTCTAAAAAATTCATAAACTCAGTTTAACGTTCATTAGGGTAGTTTCTAGAGAACTATGTTACTTTACATAATCTTTTTCTCTTCACTAGAAATGAAACAATTTCTAATGTACTAGAATAATCAAATTTTATTTCGAATTTTTTCTTATATCTGGTGTTCTTCATCTCTTCTTTATTAAATTCCAATGTCACTGCCATCTAGTATTTAGGTGGCATGGGTTTTTCCTCGGTACTGCTTCTCTGTTGAATGCTCAAATGAGTTGGAAGATGCCCATTAACTCCTTTAGTCTGTAACTTTTTTTTTAACTATTGAAGATATGCTTACATTCTAACTGTATTTTGAAGACAGTTTAGATCCACTCTGAATTCTTTTTTTGTCTATAGATGAAGCTGTTAGATGTTTTATGTCAACTTCTGACTGGCTATACCCATAGGAACACAATCAGAAATTTAAACTTGTTATCTGAAAAAAGTGTCATTAGCAGCTATTGTAATGTTTGGCCAAGATTAAGCATCTATGTAAGGTGTTAGTCATCTATGCTGCTTTTTAGACTGCTTTTTTCCTTCTTAAATGTGATAAGCTCAGACATCATTTCTTTAAGCCAAACCCAGTGGTATTGGGACCACTTCAGTGTGCTCTGGGCTTGAGTGCTTTAGAACTAGTTTGAAGACAATCTTGCCAGTTATTGTGAAGTTTGTAAAATTCCAAGCACAACATAGTGTTCTACAATAAGTAGTTTGAGATAACTGTAACACCCAGCTCAGTGGGTTCAGAATTCAGCTCACTATAAGATAATAAATACCCAACTTCAAAATGAACTATAACCATGTGGAAAATCAGAAAGCTGTGGGTTTCATCTTACTGCTTGGGACAGTTAGACTATCAAACAATAATACTTGTGCACATATTTTAGTACCAGAATATGATTAACATGTGATGGTAAGATCAATTCTACTGCCCAGACCCCTGAGCATACATTTCTGATTCTGAAGACATATACCTTAAACAGTAATGTTTTATTTATTTTATTCTGTCTAATTAATTTTGTCGTCTTAAAGCTTTAAATTGAAACAGTGTAGCAGAACACATGAAACTGATTCCTCATGATAAAGAATAGCGTAAACTTAGCTGTGCATATCAGCATAACTACTAGTAAACTGTGTGGGTATTTTATATCCTATATGGTCATGGCATCTGGTATTATGTGCTGATTGTGTCCTGTTTCCAAATATTTTGCAGTTTCTCATGTGTAATCTTTACTTATCCTAATCTCCTATTTTATTCCAAAGTGTTTTAGAAACAAAGACATGTGAAAAAATATCAGAGCAAGCATACTCAAAAAATACACGGAATTGAGGATTACATTTAATATATTTGCTGTTAAAAAAAATAATTAAAAAATGGGGGGGAATGTGTTCTTGTATTTATTTCCTCTGTTGAACTCCTCTTGTACCTTTAATGCAGGCCTAAAAGAAAACTACTCAGCTAGGCTTTTTAACTGTAGCATTTTCTTTTCATTTCCATAAGCATGTAGTCAGTTGTGGAAAAAAGAGAGGCTGTGACACAGCTTTCTTTTATTTCCTTCTCTTCAAGATTTTGCATATCACAGGCACCAGATGTTTTCCTTTGCAGCTTTACCGTGTCCTACTTCTCAGTGTGGCATTAGAGAGAAACTCAAATGGGAAGTTGTGAGAAGGAAGGGTGATGAAAGAAGCAGTTAGCATTGGCATTAAAATTGAAGTTCTTACAGAGATTAAATATAAATTAATTTATCATTTACTCAGCATTAGATTAAAAACCATTTTATATTTTTAACAGCATAAAGTCATATCACACCACCAAAAGTTCTGCAAATACCACATTTATTGATGAAGTTGTACAATTAATTTTTTTTAATATTAATTTTTTGTTTTATGCTGATTAGGTCTATGCTTACAATTATGCAACATGCACACATGAAAGAGAAATGATTTTCACTTGGAGCTGCACTGAGCATCTAATGTATTTAAATACTTGATTTAATAAGACAAAGGGCATTACTCTAAAATTCTTGAGGAAATTTAGTAAAAGTTTGACAACTCAGTAGCTAAATCCATTATATTTTTTAAGACCTAGAAGCAAGTTTCAAAATCATCCCTGCTATTTTTAGCACTGTCATGTTCCTTGCTTATTATTGGATAGCTGGAGCAGACTGTTGTGCTCTTCAGAAAATTAACCTATGATACAACACTATGATAAAATACTGGTGACTTATGCTATACTCCCAAGCCTATTGAGGTAGGTCTCATGTAGGCAGGTACAGTGTATTCTTTTGTTCTCAAGTGGACTTAATTTGGGTATTTCAACATGATGCCAGAAATCTACCAAAAGACAGCTGTAGTGCTGTACTGATGGTATCTTTAAGCTGGGAAAAAGGTGGTGTTGGTATTCTTGTCATTTTGTTAAAGGTATGTCTAAAGAAGAGAGAGCCTTAGTTGTATCATTTATTAGAAATATATCTGGGTACTATAAAAAAATATTTGAGAATATTTAAGGAAGGTACAGGCTAAGGTCTGACCAGAGTTCATTCAGTCTAGAGAAGCTCAGCTGTTCATCTTCCAGTCACTGCTTTGTGTAATATAGAAACCATTATACTAAAAAAAAAAAAAAAAGAATGGCTTTTTTTTTTCTTTTTTTCTCTCTAACTGTTCTATTTTCTGGTAACAATGTCTTGTTGGGGATTCTTTTAACTTTTACAGTATGTGCAGTCTTAACAAATTTTATTTCTAGCATTACAAAATGAGTACAAAAGATAAATGCTGGAAACGGATGATCAGTGAGTCTAATCTCTCTTTTTGTAGCTTAACAGACTGATGCAAACTCTTGAACACAAATATAGGAAAAGTCTGTTTTTCAAATAGACAACTTTGTATTTGTCTTTTAAAAAAATTATCTGTGAGCTTGATGTAGATCCTTTTAAAAAGCAAAGATTTTTATTTGAGTTATCTGTACCTAATTTTTTCTAGCCAAGTTGAAGTTACTTTTTTTAGTAATTATAGATTAGCTTTTCTGTTATGTGCTGTACCTACTAACTTCTATGTGGAGTATATCCTAAAACTTTAATACCATGGAAACCATGTATGTATTAAATCATTATTGATTAGAGATTAATTGTTAATTTTTCAGTATAAATAAGTAGTGAAAAAAACAGTGGTAGGACAAAAAAAAAAACCCAGTGATAGAAGTAAATATAAAATCATCTAATTTCTTTACCATAATAAAATCAGAGCAAGGAATGTATTCCATGATTTTTAATTTTTTTTTTTTTATTGAAACTTCTAATGTGGTAGCAACAGAGACATTTTCAGTGATCCTTTTGGGCATTGAATAATATTCTCTTCATTTGCCAAAATAGGATTAGTACGTAGATCTCATTAGGAATTTGCACATGACTTTATTTTTATATAGATAAAAGGGAGCAAATTCCTCAAAGTCAAACAAAGTCAGGAAAATAATATGTAAGAATCCAAGCAGGTAGAAAGCATTACTGGAAGGATATTTTTTCAGTGTCTGTCAGACAAAATTCATCTTGCCTTCTTTCTTAAAAGGTTGTATGCGAAGTATCAGGATAGCTTCTGGTAACTTAATGAATAAGAGCTACCGCAAAAAAATAATTAAAACATTGAAACAATTTATTTTTTATTTTTTTTACTTAAGTAGTCTTAACAAGAGAAAATATGTAATGTTGGTAAAGATTGTTTCATTTTCTTTAGAAGTTACTCATAAATCTATTTGTTGATAGTCTTTTGTAGAAAGAAGTCATTAACAAATATAGAAATGTAATGTTTTTCTTCTGTGCAAAGCTATTTGTAAAGGTATCTTTTATTCTTCATGGCATATTTATGACATGACCTTTTACCCCATCATACTTTAATCCTCAGAAATGTTGTATTTATAGTCCAGGTTTGCAGAAATAGAATTTCACAACATGCATTAGTCATGACCTTCACTTTCTGCATCCTTTGAAATTAATCCTACTTAAAGGACCCATTAAAATTGTTCTCAAACTCACTGAGTGTGTAAGGAATGTTGGAGAATCTCCCTCTGTTACAACAACAATTTTTCTGTGTAGTGCTAAGAACTTGTATCTGTTGGAGAATTTATGTCCTGTGTCATAGTCACAAGTCAATTTATGAAGGAAAAAAAAAAGTGATTATGGTCATTAACACTGGTGCATATGTGTATACAATTCTTAGACATATGAAGGACCAAAACAAGAAGGTTGCCAATCTGAAGCACAATCAGCAACTGGAGAAAAAGAAGAATGCACAGTTGTTGGAAGAAGTTCGTAGGCGGGAGGACAATATGACTGACAACTCTCAACATTTACAAGTGAGTTTATTTTTCAATTGTGTTTTAAAACCATCAAAGAAATTACACTTCTGTTTCACAGTATGTCTTCCAGGATGTTTAATGAATCCTTTCTATAAAGAGCTGATGGCTCTCTCCTTTCCTACCAGAGGATGCACTACTGACTTCAGTTGCATCCATGAAATATTTACTATTTCATGAGTGAGGAAAAAAACAATAGAATTTGAAGCCCTCACCTCACAGGGACTGCATTTTATTTAAAAGCAAACAGGTCTTTATAGCTTGTTATGAAGAGAGTCAGAAAATAGGAGGATAATTATTCTTTCTGAATTCTATTTCTGTGCTAGTCATAGCTTTGTATCCACAAGCCCTGGTGAGGCTATATACTGTGGTTATGAATGTTCAGCAAATTTGACTATCAAATGCTAGTGTGGTGTGAATTTTATTTTTTTTTCTTTTTTTTTGAACTGAGCATATCTTGTGATTAGCTCTCTAAAATATAATGTGGTTTTACAAAAGTATTCAATTGCATAACAGAAGTTCTGCCATGTTTTCCAGTGTGGAGACTGAATGTAACAACATTTAAGACCCATGTTCTATGTTTCTAGATGTAGCTCTTCACATTAAATTCCACTGTCTGCGAGTGAAATTCTGTATTAGCAGGGATATCATAATCTGGTTGCATACTCAGATAATTTTTGAGGGTGATTTGATCCTTATTAACTCTCTGTACATACATATGTTGTGGGTTAAAAGCATGAGAATAGATTATCTAACAGGGTAATGGTGAATCTATAATCCTCAGCAAAGTTTGTTTTTATCTTACGTACTTAGACGTAGCATAAGAGAGCATTGGAGACAGCTGTAGCCATCTCATTTGACAGATCTGATAATTTTTACTGCATGAGTCCTACGTGGGCAACTTTTTTCTTACAGTTGGAAAGAAGCTGTTCTCCTGTATTTATTTATCTACCTTTATTTAAGGTAGATTTTGAATCTTATTCTAGGAGAATTTCTACAGTTTGTAAGATACTGAGTTCAGGCATTGAGATTTGAAAGATGATTAGCTGATCTGGTTAAATGATACATTACATATTTGGGAATTTGTATCAAAGGCCACAAAAGAGGTTTGATGCTTGACTTAAAAATTATTCTCTGAGATCTGCCTATTAAAAACTATGAAGAGAAATATGGATTTCTGTCAACATCATCAATGTCTCCACACCCAATGTTTATGGGCAAGTGTAATTTGCAGTGCAAAATATTAATTTCCCTTGATCTGCATAATAAAATGGGTTTCTGGAAAAATTCCAATAGATGGAACCTGACTCTCACATGCTTTAAATGGTACGGTGTTTCTCATGTACCATTTTCTCTGTGCAAAATAGAAAAAATCAACACCACAGCTCTCTTCAGGCTTGTGTTGGTGAAACTGTATGAAAAGCCCTGTTTGTTGTATAGCTCTTCTGTGCTGTTGATTTGTTATAAAAAATTTTTACACTCTATGAACAGTTTATGAAAACCAGTTTACTAATAACTGTTATTTCTCTTACTAGGCCTTAAAATGTTATTATTTTAATATTGCATGCTTCAACTTACTACTTTCAGTAATGTGTGTGTGTGTATGTGTTGTGGCCCATCCTACACTTGCTGAGCTGCTGGGAAAATGAAAAAGAGAGAATCCCAGCTGCTTGTGCCTATCAGTAGGTGCTTTGCATTCCCCTGTTCTTCCTCCAGTAGCTGCAAGAACAACCAGAGAAAGGAGTATTGGTTGTCTGTGCTGCTGGCTGCTGGTACACCTTATTCTGCCTTCTCTGGCAAAAGCAAACCAGACAATCTGCTGCTCTCATCAGTTTGCTGCCATAACTATTTGTTATGTTTCCTGTGTCTAAAATGTTTCCTCATTTCCTTGGCTTATTTCTTCCCAAGGCTTTCTTAATGTTGACCATTGTGTTCATGCAGGGCTGGATGCATTCACTCAGTGCAGTTTGCTTCTTTAGTGAATTAGACTGGCTGTCACTGCATGAACCACAGGGGAGATAAATCCCCACGAACAAAAATGGCTTGTTTGACCTCACAGATTGAGCCATAAGAAACCTGGAGATGTGCAGTTGCAAGTAGAAATTTGACGCTCCAGCACTATGATGTGTTCAAGTAAATCCCTGAGGAAGCAAAGTGAATGGAGAAGGGTGGAGAAAAACAGCCAAACTTGTTGAACATCTGGCAGCTTTTTTCTTCCCCAGCAAATTAAGATACAGAGTTGTTTTCATCTAGCAGGTACAGGAGACAGTTACCTTCAAGAAGCCCATTGTAAAATGGGCTTGCTAACGTGTCTGTGTATGATTGCTTCTTTCATAAGATTAAAGAAGATGGGGTAGTGGTAGTATCTGGTTTTTTTTTTTTTTTTTTTCTGTTGTTCTTGTGAGGTAAAGGAATTGTTATTTTCTGTGGAAATTTCTTAGGGTTTGCTTTCAAAATGAATCACAAAACCCATTGTTCCAGTAAAAGCTCATGGTACTACTTTACATAAATGGAGACGTGTCCCTGCCTCATGTATTGGAAGCTTGAGGTTTCCAGTTCACTGCATGATTTGGGGAGCTTTTAGTTTTTCTATATAAATACTATAGTGAACCTTGTAAGTAAAGCAAATAGTTTGAGTAGTGGAGATACCATGAGTCTGATGTGCATTTATTTGCTGCTAGGAGAGTATTTTGATTTAAGGTTTTTCACTGGTATGGCTTATTTGTTTTATATGTGTAAGGTAGTTACAAATAATTGTCAGCATCAAGTCTTGTTGGAACACACTTTCCGCAGGTCTGAACATGCAGCTACATTTGTGAATGTTCTCAGTTTGAATACACAGAATTCAAATTGGGATAATGTATAATCTGAAAGAATAGAGTACTCGATCACTCTTTATATTAAATTGCAGTTCATAAGATGTTGTAACAGTAGTGACCTAAGGATTTAAGTGAGGTGGGATTTGTGGGAAGACACATGATATGAGATATATCATATACTTTGAAAAACAAGTGTCTGGGAGTACTATGCATCTGCTAATTAAAAATAGAATTAATTGGTATTTCAATAAATATTGAATTCACATCTTAGTAAACCATGGGGATCTGACTACCTTTTCTTGTTTCTGCTTATAATACCTTCTACTATGTTTAGTAGAAGCACCCTGTGTTATAGGTATTTATAGTGCTTGTGTCTATACTGTACTTGTTACATTTGTGAATGATGTATTGAGCTGTTCAATACAACTGATGTATTGAACTGCTGGCCTAACGTAATGATTATATTTATTGTCTATCTGTGATAAACTCAGAAGAGAATTGAAGAGCAATTAGACTAGTCAAATTGCATTTATCCTAGCCAATTCTTAATGCCTTTTGTAGAAATACTGGAAAAGGTATAATAAGAAAGCTAGTATAATTGTTTGTGGGCAAACTGAAGCAATTAGATGAAGTGCCATCCATTTTGTACAACTCAAGTAGGGGCTGTAGCTCTACCCATTCAAATGTTGACTTGCTTTCTGGTAGGTTTGATGAAGTTCAGCAGTCAGTCATTTCTTTGAAGCTTCAGTATTATTATGTAATAGTTCCTGAGGCTTGTAGCATCATGTATATTTGTGATGCTTTTATCTTTTCAGATAAAAGCCTCTCAAAGCTAGTTCATATCCCAGCATAAGTGCTTGCAGGTCAAGGTTGAGCTTCTGGTGGTCCCATCTCACAGCACTGCAGGGTGATCAAGGGTGCTCTGGGATGGCTGGGGAGGGAATTCACATTGGTCTCCCTCAGCTATAATAGTGAGTGATGCTTCAGGTGTGGTTTTGGGGGCTATTTGGATCATTGTAAAATTGGAAACATCAGGGAGCCAGACTTCAGATTAATTCTTGGGAATGAAGAATAGTTGTGAGGTTTTCTGCTTTTTCTTTCCACAAATCAAGGGCAGACCAGTGCAAATCTTGCCAAATGTGATGGTCATATATTACATAAAGCATCACAGCAGGAGATCTGGCCCTTGAACACTTTATCATGAATTTTTTTGAGAATGGTGTATCGAACTTGCCTTCATTTTTCTCTCTTTTGTCTGTTTCAAAAAGATAAGCCTTTTTGAGAAATGCTGAGCTAAGAAATATACAGGCATTATGTCATAAAGTTGTGCATAATTCCTCAAATCTCTTTGCAGGATCTTGAAGTGTTATAGATGTGAGACATGTTTATTTCCTGAGATAAGTTTTTCTTGAGTTTTGAATGGAACACGTTTGTTCCAGTAACACTGTTACCTCAATAGAATTGGGAAAAAAAATATTAGCATAACATTGAGAACATTGAGTGAGCTTGGTTTTGATTCTGATTTTCAAACCTGCTGTAATAACAACAACAAAGTCCTTTATTTTCTCCAGAGCAAAAAATAAGGATCTGCATGTAATAATATTCCCATATGTCTCATCACATAGCCTCAAAGTGAATTAAATGCACGCTTTTGTCTGATTATACATTTATTAAATGTAAACTATCAATTTAATAAGTGAATCAAACCTTATGGAATCATATCTCTACTTACTCAGAAACACTTCTCTGAAAACTTTATGCAAACTGTCCAATGCATGCATATCATAAGAGAGGTGCAAGGATGAAAAAAATGTTGAAAAGTTTGATACCCTATTCTGCTCTGATCTCCACAGCTTCTGTGTTTCCATCTTTTCTCCTGGTTTAACTGCTGGGAAAGTTTTTTGACTCTCCTAGTTTTTTTAATGCTTGGGTTATTTGTCACAATCCTCTTTTAGGTAGGCTGGATTTTCTTTGGATGGGAATCCATATGCTGAAAAGAGATATTTCACTAAAAAAAAATGTTTTTGAGTCACAATGAGTCATTTTGAGTCATTGTTTTTGAGACAATATGTAGTTCTTGTGGATTTCAAATATCATATACAGGTGACTCGATCACTGCTCTAAGCCTGAAGTACTGTGAACAGATTATGTACACACATACATTTTCCAGGTATGAATATCTTACTGTTTAAACAGAGTTCAGCATGTCAGCCTTGGTTTATCACTGGACATAGTGAGACAAAGCAAGAAATTTAGTTTTTCAATAGTTTCATACTGACTGGAAATTAAGCCTTAGATAATAAATAAAACATAATCAGGAGAAAGTCCTATCAAAAGAGATAGAAAAGTTGCTGTCTGATAGAATCTGCTGTCTGATTCTTGCCATATGAATGTGGTATCTTGCTCACTGCTGTGATATCTTGCTCACTAAAAATAGCTCCTAAGACATTTCACAGCTAGTCAGCACAAATCCTTAAACTTGGATTTGTTTCTTTATTTTTCACTTTATTTTTATTTTCTTTATTTTGTTCCAGAAACACAAAATATACTGAAGACATGACATGTTACTGTATATTATGTCTGTGTCTTTTAAAATAAAAGAGAAGCATAGCCTAAGCAAGGGGTATTCCTGACATTAATTTATTATAATTTTTCTCTTAATGCAGTGTATTTCCTGCTGCATTGTCTCTAAAACTTTGAAACAGTAATATTAATAAAAAGAGGAAGCCAGGGAATGAGATGAAGTCTTGCAAATAAAAATGAACAGAGCAATGTAATCAGTTCAGAAGCAGAGGAAACAGTTGTAATTGTTATGCAGACAGGCATTAGTGTATGTAGCTGACATAAGGCAGGAGAGAATTCATTGCATAAACACATGGCTTTGTATTTATTAGTTCTGAAATACATATGTAGTGAGTAAACCTTTAAGTGATTAAAATCACAAGTTACTGTTTTAAAAGTGAATTCTAGTTTAAACATGCATCTGAAGGTGGGCCTATATCTTTCTGGAATAGGTATAATTTATGTAATTCCAAGCATTTAGGAGGTTTTTATGTTTCTGTCTTCAGAATGGTGGTTATTTTGTGGAGGAGGTTGGAGATAAGATTGGGATTTTGCCTATTACACCACTCCTCTCTGATATTCATAATGTGCATGCGTGAAAAACACATTGTGGTCTAGCTCTGATGAGTAGAATTGCTTTCTACCTCTCATTCAGTTGTGGGAATAGGATAGGGGGAAATAGATGACAGCTCTTGATTTTCCTTTCTTGATGTTATGTACAATCAGAACACACAGGTGAGATATGATGGAAACGGACTTTTGGAAACATGTACAGGGGCAAGAGGAAGATTAAGATGTGGTCTGCAATGCTGGTGAAGATCTTTTCTCTTGCTAAGATTTCTGCTATCAGATATAAATATTTTGAAATAAAAGCTGGATATTTTACAAGTCTGTGTAAGCATCAGCTGCAACAAGTCTTTTAGTCTTCATGTAAGTTAATAAAGAATCATAAGGGTTTGGGAAACACTTCAGTGACAAATTCAGAAGATGGCGTAAGCTACAGCTAGAATGAAGTTCTCCCCTTATAGCTCCCATGGGCTTGTTTGTAGAAAATACAGAATAGAAATCTATTTTGATTGTGATTGTAGTGAGTTAAAAAATTACTTTACCAGAACCTTTCTACAATTAAAACAGAAGCTTAATGATGCACCTAGTATTTAAGAATGATGGCCTTGTGTTGTAGATGCCCTATTTAGTATTGTACCCCATGCAGAAATATTCTCAACAGCAAGCTTACTTCTTAAGTTTCACATTAAATTGTGATTTTTTTTTTTTTTGAATGGATACATTTGTTCAAGCTGTTGCAAATACTTTTTAACAAGTTAGTTGATTCCAATTACAAGTGAGTAAGTTTTGGAATTTTTGGCTAAGTTATCCATCTATGAGGACATGAAAAAGTCAATATTTTATGCTAGTTTTCTGTAAAATATGTACAGAATTCTTTTCAATTCATTGCTTGAAAACTAAAATATGTTCTTGTATGCTTCTCTTTTCAAAATATAGGTTCCTGTGGGACTGCAAAGTTTCATATTTGAGTAGTTAAGCTGAAATGTGCTCAATTTGTAAAAAAACTAGTGTCCATGTACATATGAAATAATTTTACCCTTTTAAAGCAAGAGTTATATACTAGCAAATGGAGAACCTGGTGCAGTAGATTACATGATTGTGTGCATTAGTGATATATGTTCATGGGTACTTCCTCTAGCGTTTGTCTCTTCTCTAATTTTAGCTGGATTTTGCCAAGATAGAGTGTAGCTAATAACTACAACCTCAAAAATGTCCAGCCTTCAGTAAAATGTATATATTTTTTTTAAATATCACACAGTTCAGGGAACTTTTTTTTCTCTTGGGAATATCTTGGAAAAAGGTAGGAATTGCATTTTCTTAAAGCAGTCATTTTCATGTAGCTGAATGTAAATTTTTAATAGATATTTTGAAAAAGTAGGACTTAAAACTTTTCTGTGATGTATTGATAACTAATCTATAAAAAATATTTGTGGATAATAGAAAACATAAATAAGCCTGTGATGATGTAGTGCAATATATTAAAAGGTGATTAGCAAATTACAAGTGTGTACTTCTGATCAGAAGTGTGTACTTCAGTGTGTACTTCTAAAAATCAGACTAGTCAATTTAAACACACATAATACTATTGAAGACACAACTAGTGTACTTATCTGCAGATTTCTAACATAATATAAATATAAATTCAGGTTATAAGTATGGATGGACATTTAGGAATTTTCCTTCCTTGGCCTGTGGAAGTTCCACAAGTTGTGGATAAATTCCATATGTGTTGCTGAAACGTGTGTTGAACTTCAGCCAGTAGTTTAAGATTATGTTGAAGAAAATATTTCTAAAAGGTTTCAGATGAAGAAAAGTATTTGAGAGTCTACAGAGGGCAGGAAGGTTGATTGGTAGGTCTGAGGATCAATACCAGAAGTTGTTTTTTTCCTTTGGGGATTTACTTTGACATTTGTTTTCATTGTGCAGTGTAATCCCCAGAAGCCAAAACTACTCTTGTTATAAAATGTCCCTATAGACAATCTGCGAAAATCTTACTTGAAGATCAGTTTCTACTAGACTCACAGTCTCTTAAATCTTGTTTCCTTTGTCATAATTAGTGGGCTGAGAGAAGGGACTCAGTGTTCTGTGCTATGTTGTTCTAACCAGCTATAGTATAAAAAAAAGTTTAGCGGGTAAAACGCTATCAGTACAGGTAATGTATATAGTTGTCATGTCCTTTCTTGTCTAGACTATGACATTACATGAGTATATGAATTTTATTCTTGGAACTATACCAATTAATTACTTTTAAGCAAGTACACACTATTATAGAATGTTATATATAATTATTAATACAGCCTTTGCACTATTATAAGACCTTCTAGAGCATCCCATATCAGGTCTGAAAACTGACTTTTCTCAACTTTCTCAGTTTTAACAGTCAGAAACATAATGTTTTTCAGTGTTGTCTCAGTAATGTAAATTCACTGATTGAGTAGCCATGAATAAAACCTGGGCATCTTGATTTGTGAACAAAGTTAAATTTGGATATTGTAATATAATTATTTAGAAATTTGTGAACTACACTTCTTGGCAAGCATTTTATGTTTAGATTAAATAAGTTATTTCTACTATGGGCTTTAATAAGTGCTTTGTCAGTTGAAAAGGGCATATGTAGAGAGGCACTGGAAAAAAAAAAATCCTGTTAGAAGAAACAAAACTGCAACAATAGGAAACAGGAAAAAATTTGTCGCGATACACCTTTTTTTCTTCCCTCCAATATTTATGTAATAACTCACACGTGTGGGACTCCTGTAGTCTCCAGGGGGCAATCACATTCAACATGCATCAAAAGAAATAGTTCAGTTAAACCAACTCTCCCTACCCAGCAATAATTACCCCAGGTTTACACTGAGATATAGTTGCAAAAGGTTAGTCAGTAGGGCATCTGCAAATCAAGTCATATGTCAACTCTACATCAATAACCTCATTATAATAGATGTTAGTATTTCAGCACATGACTGTCCAATATAGCATTCCATGTATAGTTCATTTTTAACTTTTACATTGACTTATAGCTCGTCTAATATTTTACTAACTTATGTATTTAAACACTCTATATTACATAAATTATTGTCAATGACAAAAACAATGATTTAGATTGAAATTCTGCAAAGTGAAATTGCAATAAAATGTCTGACCCTATTTGTGTAGCTGTCTTCAACATAAGATGAATATAGGAGGCTTAACCCTGTAATATAAAAGCAGTATACCATTATTTGTATTAGCATAATTTTTAATGCTTTAATATTTTAATTGCTTAAAAATGTTACCTATACTTTTTTATTATCTTTCGTTTTTCACAAATGAAAGCTCTTCCTATATATAAGTAATACCGTTCTAAAAATACAACTGATTAGCTAAAGACAGTGCAAACTATGTCTCTGTGTACTTTGTTATATTTGTAGCTTATCCATGGGCTATAACATTTTTTGTTGAAAGCTTGATGGGCTAGATGACAATATAAAAAGGTATTCAAAAACCTTCTTCTGGAGGCTCAGATTTCTAGCTAGTTTCGTAATTTGGTCTTATTGTATTTACCTGTTTGCAACCAGTGCTAGCTGTTGCTGTTTGTCACTCTCCATAGATCATTTTGAATAGCATAGAAGTCTGTTACTATTACATCTTGTCAGTAACAGAAGTTCTGCTTGAGGTAAGCCTGAGTAGAATTACTTTGGCTGGTTGCTAATAAGCCGGATTTATACCACTTATCTCTCATTATAAGTGTTCTGTAATACCTTTATACACTAATACTTACAGACTACCTCATGTTCCAAACTGGAAAGAAAGAAGTGAAGACCTTTGACATGGTCCCCTACTACATCATTTAAAGAAATCTAATGTGATCAGATTAAATCCAATTAGAAATAAACAAGTATTGGCGCATACTGAAATTTGTAGTCACTTAGAGCAAAGTCATATTCAGATATTGTCATCTTAACTATGGAAGTATGAGAGTAAATTGTTAATGTTTCTGGTTCCTAGCTGTTTTGCAATACATGCAAGTTAGAACAGTACACAAATGCTGCCAGAAAATACTTATTTGTGACTAAAGGTAAAGGTAAAACTTTTAGTGTTCCATTAAGAAACCACACATTTGACTTAACATGCTTTATTAATAGATCTCAACATATTTTACGGAATAGAGGTATAACGAATGTACTGAAAGAAACTGAGGTATAAGGAATAAAGTTTACAAGGTGTTCCAGATAGCTGACACCATTAAGGAGCATAGGCTTTGTCTATACTGTACTCCATTTCATGGTCTGAACTGTTTACTGGTAAGATTTTTGAAGTGGTGTGTTACTCATGGTACTAAAAATGTTTGCTAATGAATTGCTACTGATTGAGGTACTTAGTGCAGTTTGATATAGTTTTTGATCTGGTAAGCGATTGGAAGATTCGCATGTGAAAGATGAGGAAGACTACATACCACATTAACTATTTTGCAGCAACTAGGCAGTTTTACTAGTCTCTCACTTCTCTGTGGATAATCAAGAATAGCAGCATATGAAGAAAAAGAAAAAAGTACTTCTATCTGTGGTTTAGATTTCTTTTGCAATGGATTCAGCTTTTTCTTTTTTTTTTTTTTTTAACCTGGATTATCAAGATAATCAGATAAATCAACAACAAACAACATTGGAGCACAGTACATTAAATTTTATAGAAGGCTGATGTTTATCTGTTCTTTTAAGTTACAGCTAGGGTCCTTACTGCCTTATCAAGCATTTCTTTGATCCTCTACTTCTGTTTGTGTTCTTCCATTTCTTTTTTTCCTTTGGGAAACAGTCTGTTCAGCTTTCTGCGTCTGAGAAAAGACTCCTTGCATAGAAATATCTTAGCAAAAGCCTGATAGGTTATGGATATTGTTGAAGTCCCAATGTTTTCACTAAATAAATTGGAGGTTTTTACCATGACACCTTTTATAATTGTCAATAGCGATAAATGAAATTAATTTAAAATATTAGTTGGATGTAGATGAATTATAAAAATGTTAACTTCAATCTTACATGCCAAAACTATGCATAGAATCTGGAATTTTTTAATTTTTTCATTTCTAAAAGATACATTTTTAATTATTTGTATTTCTGTGGATATTTTAGTGATGTGAATTAGAAATGCTTTTACAAATGCTTTGGTCTTTGGTGGGGTGGAATTTTATTAAGCAATATTGTTTGGTATCAGCCAGTCATGTTTCTTTTCACAGTTGTATATTGGCATAATGAAAGAAGCATTTTACACCTACTCTTTAGCTGTCACATACCTTTGTCATATTGAGAACTACCATAATTTATCCATCTAGAAGCTATAAGAAAGATAAAAGCCAGGTGTATGTCATCCCCCCCAACTCCCCTGCTTTTTGTTTTAAACTTCAAAGGACATTATAACAATGTGAATAGTGTGTCACATGCGTTCTGTAGTCCCTTCATTTTGAAGAAATAATTGTGTTTTTTCCTGTGTATGGGATGAATTTCTGGCTTTATTAAAGTTAATGGGAATTCTTCCACTGCCTTGTCACACAAAGATTTCTCACATGAAGAGAAAAATAATTAAAAAAACCCTGTACAGACAAAAAATAAACTTAAAAGGTCATTGAGAAAGCAGATCTCTAGTACAAATAGAAACAGTCCATTGTCATTCATCATTTACATCTGCTCAGTTGATCAGAGTTGCAGTTTGTGTGGAAGTCCTTCTGCATTCAGCTGTAAGGTTTGTCAAGACTGGCTTTTCTGTCTGGTTGTTCTTTTATAAGAACATTTGGCTGCTAAGTCATAGCAAGTACTATTACTTCTCTTAATACAGACATTAGAAAAGACTGCTAGGTGGCTGCTGTCTGGTTCCCCTGCCTTCAGCATAAGCCTCAATCTTTTATGCATGATAGCTTTGTTCATCTTTTTCTTATGAAACTGATTAACACTAAAATAATTAGTGCTATAAGCAGGATAACTGATATCTTAAACTCCCTCTCTTCTGTATCTTTTTTCTAAATGTGAAATAAGCTTGTCACAAAGATACTAGAAATAATAGCTTCCTACCTAGAAAAATTTGCTGTGGATGTGTTCAAGGGATATCTGGATGAAGTCCATTGTGGGACGATATGAATTATTAACTATTCTTAGCTGCCTGACATAAAGTAACTCTCTCAGATGCTTTATTCCAGTTTTTAACTTCAAATTACATTCTTTCCTTACCTAATTGAAATGTGTATAAAGTACCTATTAAATTAAAGCACATATTGAATTATCTACTAGACAGGTGAAATAATTGATCTCAAATCCTGAAAATGTTCCTTAAAAGCCAGAAGGGAAAGTTTCATATAATTGCTGTCCTGGATGATCCCACAAGTAGTGATTTCCCCTGTTCACTCCGCTGTGGTACTTTAAAAAGCCAGGAAATTATAAAGTACATTTGAAGAACATTTATTTCTGCAATTTTCCAGTGCAGAATTATCCTGCAGTAGCACTCTTCTGCTCATAATAAGGGAAGCAGGGACTATGTGTAAACATTTTGATGCTAATGCTGATCATGCTAATGAGCAAGCTGCAGCTGGAGCCAGGGGTCATCCAGGAGGCAGGAGTGGGCACAAGGCTGAGGTAAGAGTCAGATCCAGAGCCTATAGGCAGGGGCTTGGGAAGGCACCAGGTGATGCCACTCAGGACTATTAAGGCCTGTTAGTGCCCTCAGGTCCCTGAGAGCAGACTCTTCTGAGCTGTTTCAGGGGACAGGAAGGTGGCACTTGGAGCTAGGTAAGCATTATGTCAGGGACATGGCTAATGGTCCTGTGGCTGGTGGGGGGAGTTGGTGTCTGATGATTCCACTGAGAAGGGCTCCCCTCCCACCACACACTGACCAAGAGGCCCTTAAGCAGACAGGCAATTTCTCAAGTGAGAAACTTGATTAATATTTTCACAAAGCCTTGTCTTTATTGTTATCTTTTAAATGATCCAAATGGCTTTATGTGCATTTGGAATACCGTGTCTTTCTGTCTTGATTCCCAGTGTTGAATACCTAGGGAATTTTGTTTTGGTGCATCTATAGATATCAATAATTCTCATTCTTCCTAAACTTCTTCAATATCTTTGACCAGATGTCCCATTCAAAGAACCTTTCAAGTTCTCTTTATTTTTTTTTTTTTCCCCTTGGTGTAAATGAAGTTTCATAATTCGTAAGATAAAGCTGGAAAGCAAGCAAAATGTGGCTTATGTTGTCAAATGGAGTGCAGCTGTGATGACTAACTCAGGTATTAACTGCCGGTACAGTACTCTCTGTAGTTGTTTAGTATTTTCAATCAAATAAAGAAACTGAATATTAGCCTATGCTGATTAAATAAAATGAAATTGAAACTTGGTTTAAAAACTGGAGACTGAGAGTGATGCTATAGCAGCTGACATTTTACCTGGACTCACTATGCATGCTGGAACTACAGTAACCAAGTAATATATTGTATCTGTTTTAAAAAAATGGAAACTGCACAAAAAACAAGGAAGTTGATTAAAAAGGACAGGAAAAGGAGTAAAAGCTTTACAGACATCATGAAGGCTATTTAAAGAAAATTATATTGGCTCAGAGGAAATGGATACAGCCTATCAAAAACTACTTTAGGAAGATAAAGCATACTTAAACGGCAGGATAAAGGAAACTATCAAAAGTAAAAAAAACATCTCTCAAAAAACTGAAATTTGTCCAGTTGAGAAAAATAAAATCATAAAATCTGGCAAGTAAAATGTAAAGAGCACAAATTGGCAGACTATGAAATGCAAGAAGCACAATAAGGAGTAAGTCATGAAATGCATTCAAACTGGTAATTTTCCAATGTGTCAAAAGGCAGAAGCCTGCCAGAAAACCTATAGAGCCAAAGATAATCAAGACATATAAAGAGTGCTTTCAGAAAATAAGGTCATGATGTCAAAAAAAATGAAAGAAATTTCTTTCTTCTGTGCTTACAGAAGAGGAACTTTGGTAGTTTCTGCTTCTGGAACTCCTTTTGATGGGCAAAGTATTGGAAGATTTATTTAGTGAGGGTACAGTGGAAGATATTACACAACTGTTACCAAAATTAACAATGCTATCATCATAGGATCAGTGAATCAGAGGATAATTAAGGTTGAAAGGGACCTCAAAGGGACAATCAAGTTCAACCTGTTGCTCAAAGCAAGGTGAGGTTGTGGTCAGGCCACAGTCACTGTCAGAAACAAGTAGTTACCATTCTAAACCTCCTGAAATTAGTGGTGAAATCTGTAACTCCAATGTATAACTTACTTAAAATTTCCTCTTTACCAGAGGATCAGAAGGTGGCTAATGTGATATCTGTTTCTAAAAAGGATTGCAGGTAAGTTTAGGAAAACTCCTTCTACATATGACATCTTTATTGGACAAATCAAGAGAAATTGATTTTAAAAGTGGTAGAATTAGTGGGCACGTGGCTAAACATAGTATGTTGGTGAATGGGCAAAGTGCCTTTTCTAAAATTAAATCATTCCATATGAGTTCACAAGTCATGATCTTTTTCAGAAGACTTGTAAAAATCTGTTTGCTTTGTTTTTAAAAGGTCCAGAAAAGAGAGTAAATAGTTTAATGAAATTCAGCATCATCCACTCTAAGACTGAAGATTGTTTATTGTGCCTCTCTGCAAACTCATAGGAGACTGGATAGTATTTAAAAATCAAACCCATAAGAGTAATTTTGAAAAAAAAAAAATAATATTAAGGCAACTGTCATAGAGTAAGAAAGCCATTAAGACATGAAGCTATGTAATCATGTTACAAAATGCAGTACTGATGGCAAAAAGCTTAAATGTTACAGGGAAGAGTGTAGTGAAAAAGTTTATGCAGAACAGAAAAGAACATTTTGGCAAACTCAGACAGATTTATGATGGTAGGAGGAATTCTGTAGGCTTGCATGGTTTTGACCCTAAACCTGCAAAAATATGTTGGATTTGGCAAGATTTAACTTGGAGTTTTTGGCTTCCTTTAAGCCCAGAAGTCAAAGCAACATTTGGGATATGAACCAAAGCCAAAGAAAAGGTTTGGATGAACCGTACATACCATAACAGCCAAGTTTCACACAACTCTAATTATCATAATGGTTTTCCCCTTTCTTTGTTTCGTTACACTTTTTTCCAGAGCTGCTTTTCTATTTCTGCATCTTAATGGTTAGGAGTCTCTATACCCAGGAAAAAACCTTTTTACTGTTTGTGCATAAGAAGATGAAAGTTCGAAGATTTTGTCTTTCATTTTTGTATTACAGCAGAATTTGAACAAAAAGGTTGTAGATATCTGAAATGATGAGGTATCTTCATGTGCATTTAGGAAATATTTTATTTTGTCTCTTTGATGGAAGTGATAACATTTGATACTTTGCCTTCCTTGTGCCTTTCAGAATATGAAATTACATAATTAAGACATCCAAAGCACTGAACAGTTTAATAAAGTGATGTACTTTGGCTTCTTTCTACCACTTATTAACAAGTATCTCTTAAATTCTGGTAATGTAAATACCACTTTCCATAGAAAGCCATGCCCATACAGTAAACGGTGCACGTTCTGCGTCTCGTTTGTATCTCATGAAACTGTGGGATACGATAGGTTCAAGCTGCTGGTCTGAGAAAGTGTCTAAAATCCATAGTCTTTGTATGCACATCAGACGCTGTACATATGGTAAATGATAAACATACCATATGGGATTTGTGAAGTTAAGACTATCAAATTCCTCTCCAATTATTTTTTTTACATTGTAAGGTCAAATCAAAAACATATTATTCTTCACATTATTAAGAGGTTATGTTTGTGGCCCCGTTTATAAGGTTACAAAACTGATCACACTTTAAGCTTTCCTTTGGCCTAAAATTTTTCCTGGTTTTTAAAATAAAAGCCAACCCAAAAAACGAGTGTGTGGGGTGAAGCTTGCAGAAGTTTGGCCAATTTTTGAATTACAGAGTTCTGAAAACTTCATATGTAAACTTAGGCAAATATTGCAGATATAAAGAGCTGAGTTTAAGGTTCATTTTGAAATCTTAGTTTACCAGAGTTTTATTGTATGTATTGTGGAGATTGTATCTGGAAAGAATCAGTTCTGACAGTATTGCAGCTATATATGCTAGGGTTTTTTGGATGATAGGTTTGGGGTTTTTTTTAATGTTTGCTTTGTAGATTTGAATAACTTCATATCTTCAGCTGAACTGTCAAGTGTTTACCTAAAAATTGCAAATTTAGTATTCTCATCTTCACTGACTTTCACATGACAGAATTCTTCTAATTTTACCCCAAAACTCGAATTATTAAAAAGAAAGTAGAAAAGCAGTGACCACAGTAAACCATCACCATAGGAGCCCATAGGAACTAGAAAACAAAACACCTTGAAAAATTTAAGTCAGGAATTGAGGGGAGGGGAAAGAAACAGATTTTGTTACAATGAAGGCTGCATAATCAACCTAATTTCTCTTTTGCTGCTTGTTTTGAAAGCAAGGACTGTATATCCTGAGTTGCATTAGAATGCATCTCTATTATTGTGTCTCCTTTCCTTGGTAAGTCAATAGCTGAAACAGATTAGGGAGGGAAACTCTTCCATGTTACATGCATCTCTGTGCTTGAACTCTTTCTGTAGGTTAGTGTAGACTTTGCCCCACTGCCCACATTTTTTTTGGGGGGGAGTGGGGCAGATCCCAGTAGGCTTCTGCTGCAAGAATAAAGAAGTTGGAAGTATATTTCCTTTGATGTCCCTCTGATAGATTTTCTGAGTGAAGATTAGGTTTTTTAACTCAAGAAGATCTGTATAGAATTTGTAAGCGGTAGCAATACAGCTGTGTAATGCTTGTTACACATGGAATGTATAGCTGTTTCTTTCCATGAAAATGCTACAGGTTTTTCTTCTAGACATGTTGCACTGATACTGAAGAATATGTGGAAAAAGTATATTCCACCGTTGTTTTATGTCCTTCTCAGCATCCTCTTCTCCAGGGGCAGACAACAGAGAGAAGGCTCTACATGAGCTCTACTATGAACTCTTTATGTAGTTTTTTAGTTATTTAGATTCATAAACATGTGAAAGGCTTCTACACTCTTATATTAACACTTCTGACAGTTTGTCCCAGTAAATAGACATTTCATCAGTGAAGGGACTCAATGAAAACTGTAGAGGAAAAAAGGGTCAGACACTTAATATTGTCATCTTGGGGAACTAGGATAAAAGTTTCTGAAGAGATATGGGCTTCTAGACATGCACGGGGGTTTATCTGAAAGGCCAGGCTACCAACATACAGGCTTTTAAAATTAACTATTTTTTTAACTTAATACTGAAATACCTCCTGTAAACAATGAAAATGTCTATTTGTTTCTGAAAGCACTAGTTAGGGCACCAGTGCAAATCAGTAGGTTTTGATAGTGGGCTTAATTCTGAAATTTAGCAATTGAGTAGAAGAATCAAGAATGACATCAGGAATCGAGATTTCTACTTGATACATCATGAAGTGATCTCATCGGTCGAAATGAGAATGAAGCACATTGGGTGTAAGCTTTCCTTTCTTTCATTGTACTTATTAGTTAAAGGTACAATGTTATGTTAGAAAGGAGATGAAGACACAGATTTGTCTATAGGATGGGTGAGACTGTGTACCAGAGCTGACAGGATTCTTTAATCTTACAACCTGTGGACCAGAAGTTTTATGGATAGGAGCCATAAGACTTACACCTTGGAAAATTGAAAGTATAGAGGTAGAAGATGGGTTTTTAGGATTGTTTATCAAAAAGGAAATAACTCTTTCTCTGGGGAGTCTGTGGGTGAATCTGCTTTAGCTATGGAGCTGGCACATAAATCAGTCTCATAATTTTAGCTGGTTCTTTTCCTTCCCAGCCAGGGATTCAGATTACCCAGCTGTATCCCTACTGCAAAGCACTGTTATCAGTTGTGTAATGAAACCCTATCACGGGAACTTTATTTGACCTATCCACTAGACAAGTGGCTCAAGAGTCACAGTCTGGAAACTCATTTCACATACAGCCAAAATGGAGGCTTAGTTTAAAAAAGATAAGCAGGTATAAGTCTGGACAAGTATCTGTTTAAAGACAGTAGAAAACTCTAACTCAAACAAAGAAACTCATATAACTGAAGAACTAAGAATCTCCTGTTCTTAGCAAGCATGAATTTGGACTTAAACTTGAACTGAGTTAAGTCTGATCCCATTAAAGTAATTCCATTAAAATGAAAGGGCATCTCACTGATTTCATTGGCCCTTCATGCAGAACAGAAATAATAATAAATTAATATCTTTTAATATCTAGAGAACATGCTTACATGAAAAATGATCTGGTGACAAATCAAGAAGCAGTTGACTGACAAATCTAGAAGGAACGGTAGGCTTAATACAACGTTTGGGTGGAATCTGCACTGGTGGAATTATTTAGAATTTTTTCATTATCTTAAAGAAAGGTAGAATTACTATTTTAATGATATTTAGGGGAACAGTGGTTCCCAGAATGACCTCAAGCCTGAAAAGTGGAACCATTTCTTTCTGCAGGGCCATAAAATTGATAGTGATTGAAGGCAATGAAATTATAAGGCAAAAGCTGAAAATGTTCAAAGGAACTGGAATGAATAGTGAGTGATGCTCTTGGGCTACAAAAGTAAAATGAATGCATGCGGTATTGCCATGTTTAGGAACTTCTAGAGTTGCTCAATGCATGAGTAATACTTAAGTAAGGAAGATGTGCTTTAACTGCTGCACTGTTATTTAGTGTCAATTACTCAGGTAGTAGAAGATTAATAGAGTAAGTTTGAGACCTCGGGTTTACATTCTTTTGCGTACCACCAGTTCTGTACTTTCTAAAACAGTAAGGAAATGTGTACAAGAACGTTTTAGAATATCAGGGACAGCAGGAAAAAGCTAAAAATACCATGCTTGGATCTTTCTAAGAGTCTGTGAAAGACATTTATTTTTTTTTTATAGTATTTTTTGAAAAAACTTTTAAATCTGAACAAAAGCCTTAACTTTCTACCTGGAGAATAATTTTCATGTATTTCTGTTTCCTCCCCACCCCCATGCTACAACAGCATATCCTGAATGTGAAAAAGGCTTCATGATGTAAGTCACTGATTGCTTGTAAAAGCCCAGAATAAGCTCTAGACATCAAGGCCTGTAATCCAGCCAGCTGGTGCTTTACTTTCCAAGGAAAGAATCTAAAATGGCAACTCAAATGACTTTGTTTCATGAACCATTTGAACTGAGGTGCAGTGTCTTTGGAGACAAACAGTTTCCTGAGATTTTCATATGATCATTTTCATATGATATCACTTCAGTAAGTAATTATGTATATAGCGATAGGGTATATATAAATTTTAAATTCCAGTGTTGTCAAGGAAAAATGTGCATACGTGAGTGTAACATGTAGTGATTTACAGTAAGGCACTTCTGTCCATATTGCAGTATACCAGAGGACCAAGAGTATCTGTCAGTTCTTATCTAACTACTCACAGCTGTATTTAAGCAACTAATATACATTTCTATAAACAACTTAATTTATAGTCAAGGTTGGCCACTAAGTAGTAAAGTTTTCCTGAAGGGTAGGAGACGTGTCATTCTTCTTTGGCTTAGTGGGGAGATCACAAGCTTGTGGCTCCTGTCGTGACTTTTGGTGTTCAGGAAGCATTTTACTCTCCATAATACTTGCGAGTCCTTTTGAATTTATAATAGACTTTGTCCTCTCCTAAATATTTATTTTATTTTCATGAAACAGAGAGATGCTTTTAGTACTTTAATTCTAGTTATTATCATTAACTCTTTGATAGACTTTATTGATTTTAAGTTGAAACAGAGGAATTTGACTTACATTTCTTTATTGATTTTGGGGTCCTTAGCTGTAGTGGTCTTGCCAAGAGTAATTTTTTTTTTTTTTCACTCTATGCAAAAGAATGACTGAGAATTTTCTTCCAGATATGAATCTTCCTGCATTTCTGTAAGCACTTTTCACCCTTTAAACAAAAAAAAACCCCAAAAACAAACCAAAACCAAACAAACATCAGGTTCCCTGTAAGGTTATACATTACATTACTAATGCTCTGTGGCTGAATTATTGTATCCTGTGTGACATACCTGAGTGGGTTTCAGATATTTCCCCAGAATGAATATTAGGCTGTGAGCCATGCACAGCAGTAGCTTTAATTAACATGTCTGCAGTTTTTGTGGTTGGTCCCTGCAGCTTGGAAACTAGTTCTGTAATTCTGCATCACAGCAATACCTCTGTGGGTATTATTATAATTACAATGCCTTCTTGATGAATTGAGAATAAATTGGTAGTGGCTGTATTTTCAAAAAAGGAAGCATCACCTTGACATCATTCCTTTCCTTCTTTCAAGCAACTAAAACGTGTTAATTTTTGCAACTGACACACCGGATAACATAAGAGATACAACTACTTGATTTTTTTGGTCCTGATGAGCAGAAAAAAACTTAAATTAGAATAATACAGGAATTAGGGCATGAAAAAATAATAGGCAGAGTGTTTTTTCCTCCTTATACTGTCTCAAGTTTTACCAGTTGGTGGCTTTAAGAACCTTTCAAGCTAGGAATTGCATATAGATATATTGTCATGTATAGAATAAGTACAATGTAAGAAGAACTTATAATCAATAAAGTGTTTAAAATTCTTTGGCTCTAATTTTACGGCTGAGAATTACCTCACATCATTGAGCTCTGCAATTTAAAATGCCATGTTAAGAGTTTTTCCCTTTATGTGGTTTTTAGGCTTGTTGCCTAGTAACGTCCTTAGGTGCTCACAGTTAGTTCTAGGAGCAGTGAGAAATAGCAGACAATAGTTCCCAGTTCCCCTTCTCTGTAGCATTTATAGTCTCTTCCTTCTTTCTCAATAGTGCGTTTTCCAAGCTGAAAAGTCCTGCTCAAACTCTGTCTTTTCTCATTATGGATAGTTGTCTTTCTTAACTGGGAGAGTAGGTTCTTTTCAAATGTTTTTTTGGCAGATCTGGAATGTTTTGTCTAGCAATTCTTTTGTGCATTTTATGCTAGAAATAAGATAAACAGGTTTTACATGTATGTTAAATTAAAATATCATATATAAACAGGGCTGGAAGGGACGTGGAAGTATCTTCTTGTGCATCCATAGTACTGAGTATCAATTATACTACTGTTATTTCTGAGAGAAGCTTGTCTAGTGACCTTTCTATTCTTAGTGACCTTTGTAATAACCTTGTTCATGATTCATTGTCCACAGGTATTAAAAGATTTCTTTAATATCTTAACTTAGTCTCTCTTCTGTAATTTCAGGCAGTTATTTCTTGTCTTACCCACATTGGACATAGTTAACTGATTTTTTTCCTCCTTCTTTGTGAATAGGCTGTATCTGAAAATGCATGTCGTGTTCCTTAGCTTCTCTTCTTGAAGTTAATTCTTTCAATCATACCATAAAGGTTATATTTTCTAGTTTTCTTAGTGTCTTTGTTGCTTTTCTTTGTAGTCCCTCCAGTTTATTCACATCTTTGAGTGGATAAAATTGGATCCAGTTCTGCTGAGATGTTGCCAGTGCCAAAGAAAACAGAAGGATTACTAGTACATATACGTCTTTCCATACTGTGTTTTTTGCAACAACATGATACTATTGACTTGTCACCTTAATGTCTTGATCCTTTTCTTTAGTAGAAAAAGACAATTTCTTAATTATTTTTCCCTGGATTTGTGGAGTTAATTAATTTTGCTGAAGTTTGTGGCCTTGCTTTTCTTCCTGTTACATATTATAATTTTTTTCCAGTTCAGTTCTCAGGTTTGGCAAGATATATTTAAAGCCATTTTTTAATTTTTCATACTAATGCCATCTGTAAATTTGTAGACTTAGTATTTGGAGTTATTAATAAAGTAATTGAATATCTTATGGCCCTGCAAAATCCTATTTTTTTAAACACACTCCTAGTTTAGCAGTGAATTGTTGGGGGCTCGCTACAGTTTCCCAACTACTTTGGCATCTATATTATGTTCCAATGCAATCATGTCTTTCTTTAGCTTGCTTATATCTTGAGATTTGATACCAAATATGATTGCTATGTCCAAAGCCAATTATTCTGTCATGAAAAAATTTCGTTGATTTGACATTACTTCTTGGGAAGTCTATTGATTCTTGTAGGTGTTTACAAATAGTTTGAATCAGACTACTTTTTCCAGTTTGTCTCCAGAATCAAAACTGACTTATCTATAATTGTCCAATCATCCTTTTTTTTTTCTGTTAAGATCTAAATTATATTTGTCATTGCCTAGTTTTTTGGTATAACAACTGTTCCTCAAGAGTTCTCAAAAACACTTTTGTTTTCAACAGCACTGAGATTGTATCAACCATTTTTATTCCTAATACAAAATTCACGATATCTAGCTAATACTAAAGCATCCTAGTATTTTGTTACCTGTTTCCCCTTACTCTTCCTCGCTAACAGTGATGTATTCCCTTAGTGCTAATTGTTCTAGCTATTTGGTCAGTTTATACTGATCCTTTAGATAAAGAGTGATGTAGAAAAGCATCAGCCTTTTTGTGGTCATGGCACAATCATGTAATCATTTTCAGATGTGTCAAAGAGAGTAAGCTTAGTAGAGTTAAACCTCACTCCTTCAGCACAGCTTTAGTAATTTTTTTTGTTATGTGAGTTTATTTATGACATTATTTTAAAAGTTTGTAAATGAAAGAGATAACGCTGTCTCGTCTAGTATAAAATTCTTGGATGTTAAAATCAATTGGATAGTAGAGAATGCATTTTGTAATTATGATAGTTAAAGATCCCTGTGAGGTTTGATATCTACGAGCATCCAGTAACTTTAGCACAGACAGGTGGTAAAGGATGAGGGAAATATAGTTGTAGCCTCAGGCAGATACTCAGCTCATGCAGCTGTTTCATGCATTCTGGCAACATGACTCAGTTAAAATCAAATAACATTCCTTATGCCAATATTTCTTACCTGCATATGAAACCAGTTGTCTTTCATTTTGCAAAAACATGATAATTCAAAGAGCATTTAAAAATGTACTGTTTCTCACACAGAATTTATATCTTGCAGCTGCACGCTAATCCAAGTGAAATGGAGTAGAGTTTCACTTTATCAGCCAATCATAACTTTAAACTGTTTTTACAATTCATTGTACAGTTTTTAAAGCCAGATTTAAGTCTGTATATGAAAAATAGTCTACTTGATGTATGAAACCATAGATTAGTCAATATGTATTTAAAGAAGTACTTCAGTAACAACAGAAAAATGACTTTAGAGAATTTAGAGACTAAACTCTGAATGATACACATGGAATGCAAGTGTCGTGGCATCGGTACAGTTAGGACTATGTGTGAAAGGAGTACCTGAAAAATATAATTAAATTGCTCAGCACTTCTTGTCACATGCCAATGCTCAGGTGGTAGTTAATAGTCTATGGCATAGATTTGGGACTGAATTCTATATGCAGAAGAAGCTGTGTGCTTCATCTTCTCTATCTGAAAATGTCATGAGAATCATAAGATGTCGATTTAGCCTTTTTGTCTAATTCAGATGAAAATTTTTTCTTGGGTAACAAGTGTGTTGTAACAGGAAGAAAAGGATTAGAAAAATTTTTGTTGCCAATAATTTCAAATTGTATCTTTCACACTCATTATTTTAAATATATTTTTGGTGGTTCTTCAGGTGGTTCTTCAGGTTGTTCTTTTTTTATACTATACAGGCTCAGGTAAGCTTGTTTTAATATATGAAATAGATTTTATGTATTCTTAGAGGTTTTGGTACTTCAAGAATTAGTTGTGGTTGTACAATGAAAGTCATAGAAATGGCTGCATGGGTGACTGTCAAGATCTTCATTTACCCAACATTTACCAACAGATTTAAATATACTTAGCTTCACCCTCATGTACTATTTTGCTAACAACCTCTAAGTATGACTTAAAAAACGTAGCTCCTAAGAGTAAAAAGCTGATCAAAAAAAAGTTTTGCACCTACTCAATTCTTTAAAAATCTGTTTACTATGCCAGATATATTTTTTAAATTGATGCCAGTTAAGAAATTTTCCTATTTTTGCTGTCATCAAGCTGTTAAACATACTACTCTTCAGCATTTTTGTATGAATAATGCCTTTCCTATTTCAACTCTGTTTTTTAGAAGGAACTTCCTGCTATAACAATATTTTCTGGAAAAGAGTCAAGAATACTTTAATACCTTAAACAGGTTTTGCAAGTTCACAATTCTGCTATAATTAGTCTTCAGGCTACCTCTGGCTCCATGGATTTAAAGCTATCAGAGTTTACTGTTTTGTGAAAAATATGTTTTACTTTGTTTGGACATACTTGTCATAAGTTTCTCAGTATATCATTATCCTATAAAACCTCCCACTGGCAGTGTCTGGAAGTAAAAAATATAGTGTAAACTATAGAAAACCTAACAGCAGCTTCCTGACAACGTTCATTCTTGAGTCAACAACATTTGTTTTTGTTTTTGCTTTTGTGAAAATATGTCACAATTAGTCTTTCATATAAGTTTGCTAGTTTTATTTATCAGCCTAGTAGAGCATATATCCACATCTTCTACTTTCCCCTCTTTTTCCTCTTTTTCATTCCATGATATCTGTATTTCTGGTCATACCACCAGTGTGTGTTTGCACACATAAATTATACACCTAAAAACACTCATCACTAGAAAATGTATTGCTTCTAATATCTTTCTCATGAACAGTTATGTTTATTTCTGAGTTGAATTCTCTGGTAAAGACGGCAATATCTTAGCTTTAGTTCAATTCTTTGTTTTTTCAAGACTCTCATTTTAGAGATTACAGTGTGTATGGGACCATGTGCGCTTTTAACCATAAGCCAGTGCTGGGAATATTAAAAGGGTTTTATTTTATAAATGTAACTCTGAATAAAAATAATAGTTTGCTATCTGTATTAAATATACTTCTGCTATCCTACTGAAGCTAAGGGCAGTACGTGGGAGCAGAATGTATCCTCCTGACAGAGAGCATAATTGGCTTTTCTTTTTTCTCTTTGAAACCCTATTTGGAGAAGGCGGGGGGCAGGGAGGAAGGTTGCTGTCCTTTAAGATAAGGAGCTTGAATCTTTCCTATATCCAGGAAACTTACGTTATTTGGGAAATCTCTTCTGGGCCTCTTTTTGGCAGCTTAAGTACTAGCTCCATTTAACTGGAGCTTAAGTACTAGCTCCATTTAACTAGTAACTCCTTAACTAAAGTAAAGGAGAGACAGATACTATCTCAGAAAAGTAGCTGGTTTTCTTTTCTTTAAAACTTTTAAAATGTTCTTTGCCAGTATTTTGGGTTTGCCATTTTTGTAGTATTACAACAGCGTAGTAAGTTAATAGTTGCTGCTATTTGTATTATCGTATGTTACTGTACATTTATATCAATGAGGGTTATGCTTTTGTAATGGCTAATTTTCCCTCCTCTTGAGATGGAATGTTGTATAATATTACATAAGAACCATGAGATACATCTCAGATTAAACTATATTCACAATGCAGTACAGTAGGATTCCAGTTAGTCAAACAACTTGTATGACACTAAATTTGTCTGGGTGACTCAGAGTTTGTATCATGAGGAGTCACTGTCAGACAGGAAGACATGTACAGCAGGGAAGTTTAGATAACCAGGATCATACTGTGAGTATTTAGGCTTTGAGTTGACCAAATCCATTATGTGTAGGAAAGCTATATTTCTTTTTTGTTCATTTATAGAATCCCTCTTTAGTATTACACTGTCACATTAATTTATTGAACAGATATTGTATTATAAGTCATTACTTTTGATCTTGTAATGAAAAGTAGATTTTTTGATAAGTGGTACAAGCACAAAAAAGACACCAGACTGAAAAAGACAACTTGCAATAAGAGAATTACTGAGGTCTAATTTTGAGTAATTACTAATTGTTTCTTAAAAGGAAAAAACCCTAAACCCATAAATTTTAAGTGCCTGTCTCTCTTCCCAGATAAGAAAATATTCAATGCACATCTTATAGGTATTTGCTTACCACTGTTGTCTAACTTTTGTGACTTTTTCTTTGTTAGCCCACAGAAAATGGACAGACATAATGATTTTGTATAACAATGATTTGATTTAATTTTATTTAATTTTATGTTATTTAATTTTTTTTTTTTTTTTTACTAGCTTTGTAGCACTATTCTTCTCATATACCAAGGGATATTGAGAATCAAGAAAAATCCACCTTTTAATAAAAAATGCCTGGAGTTGCCTAAGTTGTGTGACCTAAATGAATGAGAATTATTGAAATCTACAGTCTCTGTGGAGATTTTACTTTGTAGAGGGGTTTCCTGTTGAATTCATCTTAGAGAGGGGGAAAAAAATTAGATGTCATTTATGTGCATGTGTGTGCACTCACTGAAGTGATTTTGAAGGTCTTATATATGCACCAAGAAACTGGAGAAATTAGATATTTGGGAATGGAAATTGGTGGTCTTCCAGGCAATATTGGATCTAAAAGTGCTAAATCCTTTAATAAATAAACCTTGATTCAGACTGGAATGTCTTGGCTTGATCTTAAAGGTGATATTATGAGGGACTTCTAGCTGTTGACTAGCCTCAAAGATAATTATCTGCACATTCCAATCTTGTTCTGCCATCAGCACTGCCTGAAGTCTAAATGGAGCAAATGTTATTTCCACTAAATGTATATTCTATTTAGGCTATCCTCATTCCCACATATTTCGAAAAACATTTGCATCTGACTGGAAGTACAAAGAGTAAAATAATTAAATAAATATATGACTTGCTTCTTAGAGTACTATGTGCTTAAGGCAGGAGTCATAATTTCAGACGTTGTAGGCAGTTTTCTAACTATCAGATCGTATGTTGTGAGTAAATGGTTATGTTGTTGGTGTTACTATTTTTGTTAGACTGTGGATGAAAGAGTAAGTTTTTCTTTGCTGAACATTTTGGAGGTGAGATCTCTTAAAACACATCCATATGATTTTGAGGATTTTGCTCATAATACAAATCACATGCTCAACAAATTTAATTTAGTGTACCGTGTACTGGAGCTAACTTGAGAGGCTGAATAGTTCATCTGAAACAGTAGATATGTAATTAAACATCAAAGAGTCCTCTTTCTGTATATGTACATTTATAAACATACTCCAATGAAGTTTTAATGTATCCTTATTTGTGGGATTGTGTGTTCTTTGGATAGGGACTCTAGATCTTAAAAAATACTCAGAATGTACACCTTGATTTGGACACTGTCATCTCTGTCCCCGGAAACCAAATCTGTCTTTGCATGAGGGGGACTTAAGAATAACAAAAGATATGTCCTGATGAGAATGATACAGAATATGAACAGTGGCAAGGGTGTTGGTTTATGTGAAAGGTCAAGTAGATCCAAAATACATTCTCTTCAAAGCCAGTTTAAGCCTCCCAGCCGTAAGTTTTGTAAGTCCTTTCACTTAGCTTGTCTTCTTAATGTTCATATATTTTCCTTCAAAATAGAGTGAATAGTATCAGCTTTTAGATCTGCATGGTTTCTGTTTATACTCTCCTGTATGTTTCCTCATGTGGGAAGACGCTTGAGAGACTAAGAAGGAAAACAAACTTTTAGCGGAGGAATAAAAGGAAGCTTGTGTTAGTTAAGGATTCTGTTACTATTCCTTTTTTTCATCTTACTAGATGAACATATTTTTGTTCTCATCCAACTTTCCCTAATGTATTTTGCCTTAAAAAAGTATTTATAGCTGTATAAAACTTAGGCTTTTATATAAATGCCCATTGCTTTGGTATCTATAATGTTCATGCAAAACACAATAGTAAAATATTTAGTAAATTCAATAGAGCAATTATTATGGTTGTCCAGTTTAGGCTAAGGCTTTTATAGTGCAGTTTCTTTTAGCTTGCTTATTATAAACTACTTATTACTTTGTCTATACAAAAACTTTCTTCATACTACCTGTAAATAGAATTCCTTTGACTAATGAAGCCTTTCATAAGGATTCCTGTTGTAAGGTAATGTGAAGTGCCGTTTAGGAAGCATGAAAGCTCTATCGAAATGTCAGCTGCTGTTCTTCAGTATTTATTCTAGCAGATGGCAAAACCTGCTTGTGATTACTAAATGAGAAAAGCTGCCTTACCCGAGTTGTTCTGTGCATAACCCACAAAAAGGCTGAGCAATAACTGTGTGGAAATAGTTGGAAAATCAATTAACATCTGTGGGGAAGATCTGTTAGAATATTTCAACTGTCACATCTTTGGGCTAAGAAGATGAAAAGTCAAAGATAGTTAAGTGACTACTGAACAGAATTTGGAACTGAATCACTCCAAGAATAACATGGAGAAATGTTCCAATATGACCTAGACCAGCAGGTTTGGAAGCTAAAGTGGAAGAGTGAGACTTGATTCATCAAATTCTGGGAGCTTGCTAAAAAGGCAGCTCTATATTTATTCCATCAGAAACCAAAAGGGACTAGAATGGACATTGAAGTGCAGAGCGTTGTTGCAGGGGAGTACTCATGTACAGTTATGTGAGGGAAGAAGCAACTTAATTCATAGCACAGAGAGCTAAGCACCATTTTCTATTATTTTCTTGTATCTGGTGGATGTTGAAATAATACAGGTACTGTGGAATACATAGTTATAAGGTGAATAGGGATCTAAGTATTATAATCTCCTCTTCCCATTTTTCAGTCTAGTGAAACAAATACTATCACTTGGTAGAAATGCATTGCCAAATACATATTTGGCTGGTGTATTAACTGGATGTGGGGGAGCAAACAAAAAGTCTCGGTACTGGAACTTTGAGCTACAGTATTTGCATTTTTATACTTGGGCCTCTCTCAAATTAATGTGAGAAAATTAACATCTTTGTTTTTATCATAGGTCATGCAGCATAAGTAATAAGCGTCAGCTCTTTTTCTTCATCTGGGCATGCTCACCAAACCTTGTTTTGGTTTGGTGACAGGCAATATGGTTTTGTTACCTGAAAAAGATCAAGTTCTTTAATTCAGCATCTTTGTTTTTCCCAGTAATGTTTTTATTTGTTATTAGCTGCTGCTGTATTTCTTGAAGAAATGGAGGTGAATTTTTCAGGAGCTAACCTGGAATAAAACTGTTGTTATAAAGTCTCTTTACTTCCTCTTCCTTCTTTCAGATTGTGATGAGGAAAATTTCACGGTTGCAGAAAGACAATATTTCTCAAGCAGTCTTCCTGCTCTTGTCAGTGTTCTCTCCCCCACCTGATTTTCTCTTCCGTCTCTGTAATCATAGCGAGACATTCCTGCAGCTTCTTTTCTGTATACTTTGTGTGTGCATGCTCTGTCTCTCTGCCACCTCTCTCTGCAGCACTGCATGTTGCCTGTGCATTGTGTGTAAGGGTCTGTGCAGTTGCTGCATAGTTTCCTCCTGAGCGAGTGTGCCTGGGCCATTGCGGAGGCATCTCTGGGCCCTGTTACCTCTTCTTGGCCTCTGCTGCTCCCGGGGCCCTGCTCTCGGAGGCAGCCACCCTCGCCTCTGGCTCCCCTTTCACACAAGCAGTAATTCCTGAGACTGTTGTCAAGTTCTGGGAGCTTGCTAAATCCTGCTCCTCTCAGCGCTGCTTCTTCCTCCCATGGGGGGGCTTCTCTCTAGCCTGGTGATTGAGGGGAAGGAGGCAGTGATCTGTGGGTGATTGACCCAGTAAGCTCGTTGCTGTGTAGTAGGTGTGGGGATAGTTTGAACAGGGAGCTACTATTTGGGCAAAATGTGTAGGAATTCCTGCTGCCAAATTCTGCGCCGATATTTTTGCTTCATCATGTGATCATTCCAAGCTTATCACGTGTTAATAATAGAGTCCAGTTGGTAGACATTTTATTGTCCCTCACAGGCTTCCCCGACTGTCCTATGGACTCTCCTGTCCTGGACAGACTCACTTTGGTTCTGTTCCTGTTGACTGGTCTTTTACTGAAGTGACACTCCAAAGCAGTTTTCAATTATTATTTCTGTAAGAAAAATATCCTTCCAAGGAATCTTTTTCCCCAGAAAAGTACACAAAATATATAACCTTTATTTTTAGGGTTTAAGTGCATCTTATTTGACCTATGACAAAGCCCATGTTGGTAAACTTCTGTTGCTTACGTTCATACCATGTCTGAAACAATTTACTTAGTCAACTGTTTGTAGTCTTGCTCCATGTTTTCTCCTGTACTTTACTCATGACTCTGGATAAATTTGAGCAAGGATGTAATGTCCACTTGCTATAGCAAGTATTGAAATTTTTCTTGATAAGCAGATCTGCAAGTGGGTGTGCTTTGGACAGAACTTCACCCTTTAATGTACAGACACAACATGACTTTTCTTAAGGTTTATTTATATAGTTCATATTGCGTTGTATACAATAGGAATTAAGTTTACTTTTAAAGCATGTAGCATGTCCATGCCACTGTGACTTTTACAGATGTCCAAGCTAATAAAATACTGCATAAGTAATTTTTATATTAAAAAATGCAAAAGAATTAAGTAAACAGGGAAAGATTACGTGCATTAAGAGAAGGTGGCAGATACGCAGCTTCCTTGGGCATTCAGTGCTGGCATGAACATTGTCTTAAAAGCCACTGTACTGAAGATGATATCAGGTTTCTTTGGTGAAGAAACTATACCTTGTTACCAGTCGCATATATCTTTCTATTTATCTTACTACATGTTAATATTATTTAGCCTGTCTCAAAACTAGATAGGGAACCAAATTTTCTGATATTTCTCATGTTAAACTATCTAAGTATTTTCATACAAGAACATTTTCAGTTTAATAGATCTTACTTGCTATTTCACAATGTATAAGCACACTGTAGTGTGTGGAGAAACTCTTATGTACACAAACTATTTGTTTGCAGTAACATTTTACACATACCATGTGTATCTCTGCTGCCTTTGAATGAAGCATTTCTACCTTTAATAATATTTTGGGATTCTGTATTAAAAGCACTGGGGAAGTAACTTTGTGCAGTGTAACCTAACAAGTGTGCTAAGAATCAAGCTTTGGCAAAAACCCCTCCCAATTTGCCCTCTCTCCCTGAAGTTGACCTGGTGGATGAAATAGTAGATGTGTGTATGATTCTAGGCATGCCTTCTCCAAAGATCAACATTTGTACACACTTTAGTCACCTTTTATACGCAGTGCTATTGACATTAACCAGAGAGGCCAGTCTGACAGCGCTGTACTTTAACACCAGCTAAAGAGTTGCTCTGCTCTACTTGCATGGTTTATCTAAAAAGACTCAACACTGAAATCACACAGTGTAATTGTTTTTAGTCTATAAGAGTTCTCTTCCAGATACAATATCCTGTAGGACAATTGAGTGTCGTACTGAAATCAACATATGTTCAATAGCTAATTCAATTACATATATTTTTATACTTCTGAAAGCATTAGGTTGAGCTCTGTAATTTTTCAACATATTATGTCTAAATCTGTTTTAATTTGCACAACTATAAAACACCTTTAATGCTACTTTTGTACTTAAGTTTGCACAGTATCAAACAAGTGTAAGTCAGAGCAGAACTGAGCCCACTGGTCATTTAAAACAATCACAGACTTGCGCAAATGAAGCTCAGAAAAAAGTAATAAATAGATCAACACAATAATTCATTTTTAAGCTAAATGAAAAAAGTTAAAAGGATGTTGCTTTTTTTTTTTGTTAGAAGTGGAATTGCACAATTGTTCAGGCGCTTGGTTTTGTTTCCATTAGCATATGTCTGAGTGACTTCTAGAATTGAATGAGGCCAACAGTGTGTTGGGCTGTGTTAGTGTGAAGTTTACCTTGGACAAAGAGCATTTGTTGACTGATTCTTGCAACACTTTGAATACTGCATCTTTATTGACATGGTCTGAGGTGTAGTGGGATTTTTTTAACATATATGGCATTGAAAAATCAGAATAGGATATTAATTACTCCAACATATAACTGTATTTTGCTGCTAATGAAAGAGCTTTTTTTTGGAGTTGAACATTCCAGCTACATGTGCAAGGAGGAGGAGTATTCTGCCATTTTACCCATCCTTTTCAGTTTTGCATTCACGTTTTGACACTGGGTTGCCATACAGTGTTTTCTAGTTGAAACTAATTGAGAACACTGAATGCCAGTTGTGTTTCACAAGATGAAGTGTTTAGATGACAGTATTCCTGGGACTGCAGTGGAAGCATTATCTTTGTTTGCACTTGAGAATGGTTTTTGTTTTCATCTGTCTAGAATGTGACCCTAGAGCATAGAGCATAACATTATTTTATACCATCATTTTCACTTGACTTAATTGAAAAAAACCCCAAAAAACCCTGCATATATATATATATATAAACAAAGTGGTTTTGTTTTGCTTTGGCTTTTTAAGCTGATTATTATTTAACTGATTATAACCAATATTTTCTAAAATTACTTAATGTTTTTCAATTATAGGTGAAATCACTGTCTTAATTGGAAGACTGGATAGTAAATCCATGAATTATGTTGGTATGATCCTATATTTATTGAATTACTGAGGGTTAGAATAAAAGATGAACAAAATTTTAACTGTGAGTTTCAAGAAAGTTAATAATTTTAATACAGTTCCAAAAACTGCCTTGCAAAATCTGAAATTAACCACTATGTTATATAACCACAGGATATATATTTCTTTTAGTCTATGGGAATCTGCTAAATTCTAGAATATTTTTATGTAGAGATGGACACGCATCTCTATCATAACATTATGGTAATAGGAATTATCGTGATTGGTATCTACTGTGGGATAGACAGCAAGGAAATACTGAGGAAACTGAAGTACCTTCTCTCCCTGGCTGTGGTCCCTACAAGTATGGATGGGAAATATGAGCTATATCTATAATGTCTCTCTTCTTTATCTGAATAAAACTAAACCTTGTGTATTATAAACATAGCAATTAAAAAGAGTATTAAAATATTTTAAATCCTACTTTAGGTAATAATAAGGTTTCCAATTTCAAATTCTGCAGAGTGGCATCCTGTTGGATAATTGTGCTGTTGTGTCCCTCTAGAAATGGCAAGCCATTTCATGGGGATTGCTATTTTGGTGCTTCTGTTAATTTGTTATGCTACCACTTACTGCTGGTTGATATCGTTGGGCTCTACTTGCCTAGCTTATTGTGATTTTTTTTAAAAAATAGCAACCCCAAGTTGAAAATGAACTATTACCCTGGATTTTGTAAACATTCTTCTTAATTCTGTGTCAAATCCTCTACTTACAATGTTTATTTTAAAGCTGATATGAGTTCTGGAGCACAGTTACTTTTTTCTTCTCTGTCAACATCCAAAATTGTGAGAGACAACATGTGTCTAATTTTTTCATTTGGAAAAGTCTGGGAACATCAGCCTCCATAACTATATTGGTTTTGTTAAACCTGTTTCCTGGGTTTAAAAGCTGTGATTGAAGATCAGAGGTAAGGAATTTGGCTATGGATGACAAATGGGATGGGAAGAGAGTCAAGGAGAGGGTGAAAAGAGTTTATTTCCATGTCTTGCAAAGCTCAGTATGATACTTTGCTATGTATGTTTGCTTTAGCAAAAGAAACCTTTGTAATGAGACTTTAGGCCAGTTGTAAACTGGAGAAATTCCCATAGAAACAGAAAGAAATAAGGTATTTGCAAACCATTTGCAGGACAGTGCTGCCAATTTTAAGAGCAGTAGGTGCACGTGACTTATGCTGGACCTCCTGTAGAGTGTAATCGAATTAGTCAAGAGATAGAGTGGGTCTCTGCATGGCCAGCAGCCGCTGGTACAGGATCCTGGGATTCCTGGCAGTCATCCTTCCTATGCAAAGCATAGGCAAGCCATTAGTGTAAAGAGCTGAAGTCTCCAACCTGTGAGTCAGAAGAGTGGGTAAGTGGGTATTTCTGTATACAAATCCAGGTTTTTATCTGTTTTCCCTCATCTCTGTGAATGTTTTATCTGTGTCCTTTTAGTTCAGGGACAGAATAAATTTGTAGGAAAGCCACAAAGAGAAACTTTAAGGGATGTAGTCTTTTCTCGTTTGTCTCATGCTTAATCATGGGGAAAACCCCCCAATATAGTTTTTATTAAATTAATCTTCATAGAACTTGAGATTACTGAAATTTATATAATGTGTAACTTGGCAAAAACAAAACAACCCTCCAAACCCAAATGCATTTCCTTAGCAAACTGAAAAAAGGAAACACCTTTGAATTCAACTGGGAGGATTTTTACACCGACTGACTAATTACTATAAAAATTCAGCTCAAATAAACCCGTACTGGTTAAATGTAATAGTTTGTTAAACCTTTTTTAAAAATTATTATCTATAATGGTTAATATTCTTGTCTTGAAGAAAAGTGAAGAATCTGTAACTAAATAGTAGTATTTATTTATTTTATTCTGGTATATAAAACTAATGATCTGTCTATTAGCACAAGATTAGGTTTTAAATTCCAGTAGATATGGAGCTTTTGTATAGCTACTGATATAGCTACTTGAAAAAGTCAGTTAAGGAAATCTAAACCTCTTGTATTTATCGCTAATATAGTTGCTAAAATGAAGTGCCAACCCTTTAGAGATAGTAATACTAATAATACTAACCTTGATTGCTGGAAAGTTGCCAGCTCTTCGTCATCCTGCAGAAATATAATATACTTGAACGGAGAAAACATGCAATTGTCCCTCCCCCTCCTCATTCCCACTAACTGGAACAGCATTATGTTAGTGTGAGTTGTACTGAGCTGAATCCAATCTGGAATTAAGAATGCTCCAGGGCATTTTTAATAAGCTGTCATTCATTTGAACTCTAACCTCCTTTAATTTGCAGAATCTGGTAATGCAGATATATACTTCAGCCACATTCATTTCTTTTTCTTTTCTTATATTGGTGTGAAACACTGCTGGTTGGCCTTGAAAATGTGAAGCTGCAGACATAGTAGAAAGTGTCCTTTTAAAATAGTCTCAAATCAAAGAAAGAATTATAATAGTTTAGTTTGCTGGTTTTCTGCCACTCTGAAATGTAAACTTAATTCTAATATTGATTTTAATAAAATCCTTGAAGTGCTGAGGTCATTTAGACTTTCTGAAAGTATGTAAAAAAATAATGGCTTTTATTAGAAAATGCAAAGGATTAAATGGAAGAAAACCCAGTTAATAATGTATTCGGGACATAGAGTACTTACCAACAAAGAACTTTTTATTCAATGAGATTTTCAGAGTAAACTCTTTCAAAGCATGAATTTTTATTAATTCTTTAGCTGGTATCTAAAATGCTAAAGTTTGTGATAAGAAGTAGTTAAACTAAGAGATATAGTGGGGGAAAAAGAAGAGCAGGTTTTCAGGCAGTAGCTGTCTTACCAGGCTGGCTGAGGAGCTGCCCCTCAGTCCTGTGGGAGTTGGGAGAATACACGACTAATCAACTAAAATTACTTTGAGAAACTTCTCTGTGTTATTGTGTAAACAAAGATCTTAAGGATGTATATGTGATAATTAAGGTAGAATAGATACTTGAATTTGGTTTGGAACTGCCTGGATGAGATATTACAATTCAAAAATATGGTCATGAATATAAACTTCATCTTGATCGTTTTTATGAAGATAAGAAAAGTATGTAAATATGTGACTTGGTCCTTATTGAACTGGTACTTCACTGAGTGACTCAGTTCAATATCTGGAGAGTGGAAAAACTAAAAGGAAACTGGAAGGCAGGATGGTACCAGTGCTTTGGAGAGGAAAGGACTCCTGGACACAAATTATTCTCTACAACAAATGCCCCTAAATACAGCAAAAGAAGTATTTTCCATAGGCCATAATGCTAAAATTTTGAGTAGTAGTACTGGATTTGTTTCCATTTCTTACAATAGGACTAAGAGCTAGTAAATCATCATTAATGTTTAATTGCTTTGTCTGTTAATACTTTAATTCTTATATCAAAGAGAACATGGAACATGTGCTTACATTACGAGTTTGGTTTATGTTTTACAAAGCTTTTCCCCTCCTAGGCTTTTATATCTAGATAATACTGCCATCAGTGTTTAAAGTTAATTTTCCACTGTAATATATCTGCTACAGCTATGTAACAAACATGCTAAGATGATTGTGTATGCCACTTCAATAGTCACACATTTCCATTCGATAGTTCATTAAACAAACAATAAAAAACCTCATTTTCTTTTGCACATGCCTGCCAGTTGAATTCTCAGGTGTTGGAGAGACAGTTAACTATGAAAACGCATTACAACTCTGAACTTGGGTCATATTCAAAAAATAAAGGAAGAACTAGCTGGCAAATACTGTGTTGAAAATGTAAATTAAAGTATAACTTTCAGGTCTACACATGTTAACGATTTGTGGTTTAAAAAAGTTTTCATATTTAAATTTTTAAAGTTTTTTTTCCCCTCTCTGTTAAACTTTGATCTCTGTTGTCTGGTAATATAAGAATATGTTATTTATATACATTAACAAATCCACAGCTTTGTTTTTCACAAGTCTTTAATTCCCTTAAATGTTTTAAAATATAACTGATGTGATATATTAGAACTTAATTTGAGCATTCATTCAGTCAACAGATTAGATACTAAATTAGATACTAAATTCCTACAGCTGAACCTGTAGGAAAAGGAGGGAAATGATACTAAAGATATGGAAGTGCTACTATTCTGCCTTTTTATGCTCTCTTCTGCCAGACAAATCTGCAGGTGTGGAGTGACTTAGTGTTTGAAGCTACTGTCTTGAAGCAAGAGTCTGCATGAATGAATAACTTCGCAGTCTTGGATCCTTACTACTATTTCCATTAATGTATGTTGCCTGAAATTAACTAACAGGCTGGAGCCTCAGCAGAAACTAGATACAGTTTTTAAAAAACAGAAGAATGAGCCTAAGAAATAAGCCAAGACAATGGGGAGAAATATATTATGTTTTAGTAGTTGAGGCTTGTCTTTGTTGGAGGCAGCATAGGTTTTGTTCTTGTACTAAAAGAGAAAATTAATTATTTGGTGTTATGTAAGAAATTGAGTATATTTTTAAAGAAATATGATCTGTTTCTCTCCATCTGTTGTTGGGGTTTTTTTTTCTTTTTTTTTCTTCCCCCCCCGCTCCCTGGTATTTAAATGCAAATCCAACTTTTTAATGTTTTTATTTCCCTCAAGTGTATTTTCTCTTTGCTGCTTCTACTGTGAAAGTTCGCTACATAGTCATTTTACAAAGATACCTAAAGCCTTCATCTTTCTTTTTTGCTTTAATGGAATCTTGCACCTGCACGGACTAACTGCACTATTTGCATTCCTTGCTGTTTCATTCCTATCAGTATTACACTGGTTGTACTTTCTGAGTGGAAGGTTGAACATGAATAGTTTCAGTGCTATTGGTAATTCTGATTCTGCATTCATGAAACCTAACTTCTTACGCACTCAAGGGTGCAAGATCATGGAATCATGGAATTGTCAGAGTTGGAATGCCTAGAGCACATCACTCAGGACTGCATTCAGGCGGGCCTTGAAGATCTCCTGAGAAGGGGACTCCATGACCTCCCTGGGCAGCCTGTCCCAGGGCTCTGTCATCCTCACCATAAAGAAAATTTTCCTTATATTTGAACAGAGCTTCCTATGTTCCATCTTGAGCCCGTTGCCCCTTGTTCTATCACTGGAAACCACTGAAAAGAGTCTGGCTCCAACATCCNNTAGATACTTATACACATAAATAAGGTCTCCCCTCAGCCTTCACTTGTCCAGGCTAAAGAGTCCCAGCTCCTTGAGCCTTTCCTCATAAGGGAGGTGCTCCAATCCCTTAATCATTGTTGCCCTATGCTGGACTCTCTCCAGTAGTTCACTGTCCCTCTTGAACTGGGGGGCACAGAACTGGAAAGATGTGTTCTAGTATTCCATTGATCTTATTAAAATCTTTATAAAGACTCAGATGCAGCTGGTGTTGAAGGGGTAAGTAATCAGTGTATCATTGTCAAACAGAGTGTGCGTCCTCATTATAATTTGATGGAGATGGCATTAATAATTTTGCTTTATTGAACCTGTTCTATAGGAGGCAATATGCGTTCAAATTGAAATGAAAATATGTGGCTTCTAAACAGTCATTTCAGGCTAGTAGGATTTAGTTAAAAAACATCAATTAAGAGTCAACTTGGGAGAAAACATTATTTTCTCTGTAGACACTCTGATTATATGTCCACAGTGGAGTATACACCCACAAAAATGAACACTTTTCAGTGACTTGAATAACAGGAAAAACTGGAATATATCCTCTCTCCCATTTCATTTTATTGATATGTTCTTTATGAAGTGTTGGCTAATTTAAAAAATACTAATATTTGGACAAAGGAGACAGGAAAGAAAATACAGGAAATAGAATATGCATTATTTAAATCATTATATCTCATGAACCCAAATTAAAGCTTTGTTTACTTGCAGCTCTTAATGTAAACTGTATCATTTCTATGGGGGGGAAATCATGCTGGTGTCCTGGTTACCAGAAACTATTTGTGACCCTCTGCTTCTGTGATTATAATGATTCACCCCACAAATAAATTTTCTGCTGCCAGACAGGTGTCATGTGTAGTCTTCATTCTTTAGTGTGTTTACATAATATGATAGACTATGTCATACACTTTCTTTACTTATGCATTTTATTTTCTGAAAAGATGGTTTTCTGAATTCCTGCAATATGCAATTTATCCCACATCCAGTTGACATTCACCAATGTCAAGGAAAGAGTGGGATTACCCTAGCTTTCCTCTGTTTCGTACTTCAGAGATTCTCAGAGTTGTCATGAGGAAAATAAGCTGGTTGTTATTAGAGTAGTAGTTCGTAATCATAGAATAATTCAGGTTGTAAGGGACCACTGGAGGCAATGCAGTCTAAAGATCTGAGTGTCCAAGGACTGGAGTATCTACAGCTTCCCTGGATGACCTGTTCTGCACAGAAGGATTTGCAATTTTTGATGAAAAATACAAGTATTGTCATGAGCAGTTTTGTATTAAAATATATATCTGCATCTAAAATTTCTGAAATTACTATTGTGATGACTTACCACTGCCCTGAATTGAAAGAATATAAATAGTGCAGAAAATACTTATACATTGTGTCTGTATGGGGTGGTGTGGCCCAGGTTAAATAGGTTTCTGGTGATCTGTGTTAGTTCTGCTTTGTATAAATATTGCATATTATGCAATGGATTCATGGAAACACAAAGTTTTTTTCAGTATTTAGCATTGGCTTTTGTTGTTTGGTTTTTAAAACAGTTAAGATAGGAATGAGTAGCCATTTACTTAAAAGAATTCCTTTTGTGTGGTTGTTTTTTTCCCCCCTGGCTTTATATAGATTTCAGATTTACTTATTGTAAGGAATATGGACCTTAAAGAGTTCTCTCTTGCAGGTAGAAGAGCTGATGAATGCACTGGAAAAGACTAGACAAGAATTAGATTCTACCAAAGCTCGTCTTGCCTCAACACAGCAGTCTTTGGCTGAAAAAGAAGCGCATCTGGCTAACCTGAGGATAGAGCGAAGAAAACAGCTTGAAGAAATTCTAGAAATGAAGTAAGTACATTGATTTCTCTAATTTCTAGAAAAATTAAAATTACTACTTCCTTGTCGTAAGAAAAGGGTCTTTTTTTTCTTTATCTGTGTTTTTTCTATGTGTATATTTAAGCCTGAATCTAAGGACTTCTAATAATTATAAAACTGCTAAATTCCTTTTAAAATATGTGAATACAAAGTCTTCACTTCAGAAGTACTCAGCAATTGACATGTGAGGAATTTTTTGAAAGCTGTCCTTTGTTACGTGCAAATAAACTATCAGAGCAGTATAAACTCCATGAGAATTGAGGGTCTAAAGCCCCATCTTCCAGTGTGAATTCTGTGTTAGAGCTTCTCTTAGAGTCAAATTCAAGGAAAGAGTAGTGAAATGGATGGTGAAAATTTTATTGCAGTGAATTGGTTAGAAACAGCTCGCAAATCCAAACTGGCAACCTATTCGCCTACACATCACTATGTATATGTGTACAGAGCTGAAAAAGGAGGATAGACCTATAATTGAAGCCTAACTTCCTACCCATAATAAAGGTAAGTATCTGTAATTATGGGATGCTGAAGCTCTGACATGATCTTTAAAAGTGGCAAAAAAGAGTGGACCTGTTATGACTTGGCTAGGCTGGGTAAGGGTGTAGTTAACATTCAGCAAAGAAAATTCACAGTTGTAGTTTCAAAACTGTTTTATTGAGGGAGGAAACAAAACCAACCAAAACCACTTAAGCCAAACCCAAAACACTTATGTAACTTCAGCTAAGTTGTTGTAGATATTCTTACATTTAAAAGAAATTGAAATAATCAGAAAAAAATATTTTAATAATGGTGTTGTAAAGACGACAAGGTGGAAATAGAGACATATGCCTCCTAGGGTTTTATAAAGGTAGATTTTAAGAATGGCTGTCATGTAATATAGGTGCAGAAATACTGTAATGTGAGAATGTTTCCAGTGAAATCAAAAGAAGTTCTGCTTTTGACTTTAATGAGGTCTGTATATATACAGAAAAACGAGAGCACACATGAATTAGAGTAGTATGTAATATTATATTCTGTAATAGATGCATTTTTTAGTTTTCCAATTTTCTTTTATATGTACATGTTATTTCAACTGTGGTAACTCAGGTGCTCAGTGCTAGTATATTTCATGCAGTCATCTATTTTCTGTATAGTGCTTTGGTGTGTTTCTATGAGTGCATGTTTGGTTTTCATCTTAATAGTAAGATTTCTTTTTTTTTTCCTTTTAAACATAATTTTCAATCGCAAAGCAACACGGGAAAAAAAAAGCACTATCTTTAATTCTGCAATTGTGGCTTTCGGTTGGGTACACAGAACCCCACAGAACTGTGTTAGTTGTGCATCTTCAGTCTGGGAAATGAGGTTGGCAAAAACTGGTGAAGTTTGACTTTTCTGTTGATAAAAATAAGCTGATAAAAACTGTTCAATTTTATGATTAAAGAACTTAGTGGAGTTACTAGTAGTGAAAGTCCTAGTATCAAAGGTAGAAGTCAGGAATAGTTTGGAATTAAAACTGAGATGTAAACATATAGTGTGTTTTTACCGCATCAATTTTACAAGTAAAATAGTAAAATTAGAAGAAAATTTTAAATTGGAATATAAACAATTAAATTAATGAAAACTCATAGTTAAAAGTATTTTTTTCTTTGAGTAGTCATTAGTATGGTTTCTTTTGTAAAAGACATTTTTTTTTCTTTTTTGCCTTTGATTTCTCAATTGCCACTTTTGTTAGCTGTGTAAGCATGTAGACCTTTTCTGCCATTACCTTTTTCTTTGTATCTTCAAGATAAGCAATTTTTCATATCTAGTTTTCTTTTCTAATCCTGAACTGAGCTAGAATAAACTCCTATACAAATCACTTCCCCTGAAATCTATGATTCAGCTAATAACTTAGAATTAGAACTCACTTTCATTAAAAAACCCATATATTCTATTACTAATTTAAATTCTGTCCTAACTTTTCTTTCTCCGAAATACGTTACAAAGATAGTTCATATTGGAGATGGAATCAGACAGGACTTCTGTTGCTGGTCTAGAAGATAACAAATAGAGATAATGAACAAAACAAAATATATAAAATCACAGCACAATTTTACTAAACAGAGAGAACAAATAGAATAATGGTGTAAATTCACATGATAATATTTACTTTTTTCCTTTTTACTGCCTCTTTAATATCATTAGTACTGAATCAAAAAAGCAGAAATGAACATACCTGTTCATTCAAGCTCGTGTATGTCAAGGGCTATATGACCGCTATTAAATATAAATTAATTGTAAATCTTAATTTCAGACTGTAAAATTTAATAACCTATACTAAACAACATAAATTAATAGATACACATGTATTATTAAACTTCTTAGAAAAATAATTCAGGTATTTCACTACAGTAGTTTAATTTTTTTAAATTGTTTCCTGAAAGAAATGTATGACAAATTTATAGAACTTCTGTGTTAAAACAAAATATACTAAATATGGCATTACATTTTTTCTAATGAATAAAGTATCCTCAAAAACGGATTGTAGAAGCTGGCTTAAACCCAGACAACCACTGGCAGAATAATGATAATCTGTGTTGTAGTAGTACATTAAAATATGTCTTCTCTCTGATATTTTAAGATAATTTATTATTTGGCAGCATTGAGCATAACTTGTATTTCTAATATTTTTAATTTAATATTGACAGATTAGAGTTTTTGGCTGCTAACCTTCAGTTAAATAGGCATGAACTGTGTATTTAAGAATATTCGTGATGAAGAATATTTCCTATGCTTATATTATATTCAAGTTCCAAACATAACTCTGCATTCTAGGCTCATCTGGCTGACGTTGCCAAGATCCATCTTAATTTACTATCTACAATTAGTTGTCAGTTTTAGATAACTTTTTCAGTTGTCATTACATGTTCCCATATACATTGATATTTAAGTAAGTTTGCCATAAAAATGGATAGCAGCCTAATCTTTTTCAGTAGCTGGTTGGTGTTTTTGAACTGGAAGTTAGAGAAGTACCCACTAAATGAAAGGTAATTTGATGGAAGGAGGTAAAAATCAAGTTATTCTTAAGTTGATGCCAACATGTGACAAAATAAGATTTTTTTATTTTTATTTTTTTTAAAGAATGCCAAAATGTTAGGCTTGGAGAAGGATTTGCATTTGCATGTTACTTTTTAAAAATGTGATTCCACCCTCCCACCCCCCCATCCCCCCCAATGTCTATTAAAAATACTGCTATATTAGTTCTGGAGAAAATATTGTTGTTATGGTCATATTATTTTAGCAGTGCACACATAACTCATACTGACGTTAATGGAAGTTACGCATACATGCTAACAGTGAAATGCAGCATGTGTTCAAATCCATCATTTTGCCTAATTGTCTTAATGCTTTGTGGTCTTTCTATCTCTGAGTATTATTTTTTTAATAAGTGATAATTTAAAAATAATCTATATTGCAGTGTGACAAAAAGCTTGTTAGTGGTTTGTGTTTTTTTTTTTTTAAAATGTAATTATCAACTATAGAAATGTTTCAATTGGCCTGAACTTAAAAATTAGAAGTTAGAAATATATATCAAGACTACTTTTTCCAGACATTGTTTTTGTTTTCTGAGAGAGAGAGAGAGAAGGAGCATAGCCTACTGAGAATTTCACAAGGCTTGCCTAGAAAACCTTGTTCATTTTGTAATATGAAAAGCTCAAGGGCAGGATAAGTTTCTGCTCTGTGATGTGGTACGGTTTTTTTCAAATGTTTCAGAAATGCCATGTTTGTGGAGCATAATTTCATGACCATCAGACATCCACAATGCTTTCATACAGATGTCTTTTCCTGAATGGTGGTTCATTCCAAAACTCATAAACCTGCTTGTAACAAAATTAGGGAGCTGTATGGATAGATAAATGAGTATTTATAAAATATTAAAATTGTTTTTTTTATGTATGTGAAATAAATGCCTGCCCTTATGTGAAGTGGATTTTACTCAATGGGATAGATCGTTTCAGAAATGGTCAAAATTATTTTCCCTTTGAAAGATATAAAGTTTGACCTGCAGAGCCTATAGTCATAAAAGATAATCTAATGGCATGTGAGGGAAAAGAAATAAAATTTAGCACCTGTTTTGTTTGTTCAACTTCTAAATTATATGCATATAATCTTCAATCTGCAACCACTGTAGTTAAAAACAAAACAAAAAAAAAACAACTCCCCTGCCAAGTTCCCCAAACTTTGTTATCAAAATTTGTTAAAAGCCCTCAAATTAACTTTCTGTGGTGTTTACTCTACTTAGAAATATGCTTGAATACAAGATTAAAAAATAATTTCCCTGTGGTTTTGCATTAATTTGATCTTTCAGTGACTTAGTTACATGTGACAAACAGCATTTAGTAGTGAGTGACCATGGAATTAATCCCCCAAAAGACTGAACTTTGTTTTGACTTGAAGATCTGTGAATTCTTAATATTTGAGATACAACTGTTAATTACTGTTTCCTTTAGCAGTCAACTCAGTAGACTCAGTACTCTGAAGCTTTGAGAGTATCCTGAATTAAATTCTTGCCAAGAATTTGAAAGGTAATTTCCTTGACTTTGATAGAGTTCATGCCATCACCTGTGGGTATTGCTAAATCACTTTTGCTGGAAGTGACTGTGCCCTGAAATTCACTACAAATTTCCAGAAGAATATATATTTTCCCTTATGTGGAATAAATCAGATTACTTCAGTAATGAAGCATTAAAGATCTCCTAATAAAATAACCAGCTACTAGTCCTTTCATTCAATAACAAAAATAGAACTTTGCTGTGCTGTCCAAAAAAAAAAATAAATTAGATTTTGTAGTAAATTTTCTTACAGTGACAGTATAAAATTAAACATCCCTTCCTTTGTTTAAGAATGTCCACCATTTTTTTTCACTGAAAATAATAAATGAATATTGCTTATCTCCCCTTTTCAGTATGTTTATTTTATTCAATTAACAGCACCTGTGTATGGTCAAGGATGAAATATTTGTGGGAAGAAAGGGGATAAAATGTTTTTCCACAAAGCATTCAGTCCCACCAGCTGCTACTCTTTGGAGAAGTGCTGAACAAATACTGTACTTCTACCTGCTGGGTTGGTGGTTCAGCTGCTCTGCCAAACAAGAAGAAGCCACTTGTATTTGCCACTAGATGCCAGTCTCGGGTGCAAGGCCAGGGTTTGGATCTGCTTGGCTCAACAAACTGAGCATGAGCAGCTTCACAGAGTAAGGAGGAAGCTTGTCTTGTTCAAGGGAAGAGAATATGTCTTGTCTGTTTGTCTGTCATTTGGTCTGACTGGTCCCCTCCTGCCTTTTAGTGCAGGAAATTCAAGTGTGGGTGAGTACAGTAATGGCTTCAAGTGGACTTTTGAGGATATTGCAGAGGTGAAGAGGGTCTTGAATGGTTTTTTTCTCGAAGCCAGGGATCATAGCCCAAGGGTAAGACTGTAAGATGTAAAACTAGAGAGTCACAGTCAGAGTTTGTAGGAAAGTCAAAATGTTTTATGATGTACTAGTGGCAGAACTATAAGAAAATTTCCCTTTCATCTGGTTTTCTGCAGACATACCCCTTTTTTCCATCTATAAATTTTACTGGAGTAGAAGTTGGGGATTGCACATCTGTGTAGCAGCTCAGCAGGAGCTGCAGCTCTGACAAGGGCTGTTGGATGTCCAGAAAATCTAGACATGTTTCCAGTTTCCAGCACCTGGACAAGTCAGCTCATGTCCCTGCTTTACATTCTCCTATTACTATTTCCATCCATCACCATCTCAAACTGGCACTTGGGGAGGGAAAGAGAGAGGAACATGTTTCCTTTATTTATGTCCTAATTACTCCACCCCAAGAGGTTCTGTTGCCCACAGGATAGTGGTTTCTTCCTCATTGCTGTGGGTACATCTATGGTCAAATGCACTTCTGAAATCTCTGTGTGAGTAGTAAATCCAGCGCATCTGGAACATTTCAAAGTAATTGTGTATGCAGTTCACCTGTTCAATGTATAAACAGGCCAGAAACATGACGCTCATTGACAGGAAAATCCCCAATGAAACTGTAGAGTCCCTACTTCCATGTAGTCATGAAGTTAATTTCCTTTTTCTGGGTCTTCCATACAGCAACAAGGATGAGGAGAGCAATATAGCAAGGTAGGAGAAATTGGCAAGGTGATTTAAAGCTGGAACTACTCTTCGAAATTGCTGGGAATTCCCTCATTAAAACGACTTAAACTGATAGCTTCCTAATAGACCCTGTCTGCTTTCCGTGTTACAGTTAGGCAGTGCTTGTGTCCCACCCACTTCTTTCCAGAAAGGAAAGCCAGTTTATCTCGCCTACACTGAAAACTGAGGTGTTTAAATAAGAAGTGTGGGCAAAGATGCTTAGTTTATGCTCATTTTTAAATGCTAGTGTATTCTAAAAAAGCCAGCACCTACCTTGGGTGTAGGTCCAGGCTAAAGAAAAAGTAGTGGATACATGAGATTAAAGGATACTCTCTGAATTGAAGTTTAAGCAAATACATCAAGGTCAAGTTTCTTAGACCTGAAGTCTAAGAAACTTAATGAAGTATTATTTAAAAATATTGAAGTATTATTTTAAAAATATTTTTCTACTTTGTGAGCTCTAATACAGCCTGTATTTTGAGAAGATAGCTATGATAATTCCTCTAACGTGAATTCTTTCACATATCTCTACTTAATAGATTAGAGTAGTGCATAAATAGCTGTGAAGAAAAAATAGTTTCAGAAAGCAGTTGACTATTTTTTGTAATTTTGTTAGAGGAATTATTTTGACTTGTTTCGACTGGGGTAACGTATACCATAAACATGTTCAGTGAATGGATAGCAGGTTGATTGTCTCAAAAATTGTGCCATTTCAAATGTAGAACACTAGACTGTTTTTTAGTAACCTGTGGGCTGCTTCTACTTAATTGTAGGATTCATGCTGAGAGTGTAGAGAGTCATATCCCAAGTTAAATACAAACAAAACAGCAGGATGTTGATACAACTGTGACTTCCATAGGAAGTAGTTAGAATGGTAATGTGGTCTCCTTCTAACTTGGGTGGAGTCTCTTGTGACTGCTTTTGCCCCACAGACCTGTAACACAGCATGCCTTGACTAACATTTTTGACACCAACTTGCAAACACCATAAAGATTAGAGAAAACCAAATGAAGGCTTTGTTCTCTGGAACAGAAGCTTTCTTGACTAAAATGAAGAGATGTTTTTCTTTTGTAAGCAATGAACAAGCATAAAGCAATAAAATGTTTCTCTCTGTGAGAATGGAATGAGTGACCTGTTTACTTGACAAAGCACTTGTCTTTTTTAAAGATGTATGAGTGTCACCAAGTTCCTTTTTACTTCAGAGTCTTATACGTTCATGAAAGTTTAATTTTATTTTATAAAATTCATGATTTTTGAAGTTTCATCAGCATGGGAAGAAAGTGTGCCATTTCTTCATTTTGTTCTTGTTAAGCTCATAATTTACTTTCAAAACAGATTGTGACCTGCTACTGAAGTTTAGTAAGATCAATTTACCATTTCTCTGTATTGTGCTATGAGAGGCTGTATTTTGCCTACTTTAATTTGGCTACCCAAGAAAAAGAAGCTGGGGTCTACAGCGTTTCCTGATCCCTATAGACCATGGGAGAGTGCAATAACAACTTTTTTTCAAAGTGTTTCCCTCCCAGAAAGGCAGTGTCTTCCTCTCCAACTCAAAAGAATTCAAATATATTCCAGAAAACACATATTGTGGTTAAAATAAATAAGCATACATTTGTGATCTAGAAAATGGGTCTGGATTTTGACCAGTTTGTTTTCTTTATTTTGTAAGTATTTTGGTTTAATTATCATGCGTTTTCATGAGTAATGTTTTCAAAAAGCTATAGAAATTGAAGCTTCTGGCTCTCTAGTTGTAAAAATGTTCTTCCAGGTTCCTATGATCCACATGGTTTGAGGCATCTGCCAGGCAAAAAAAGGGACTTAGATAGTAGTTTTCCCCCTGTATCCTAATAGTGCATTTTTTTCCCAATATTATTGCTATTATTCTCTACCCTTTCAGGCACCTTGCCTCAATAGAAAAATAGCATTCAATGCTCCAGGAAACATTTTATCCTTCTTAGGGGTTTTATTCCTGAGCACTTTCCCCAGAACCTGAATGGTAGAGAGATCAAGGGGATCCTGCAGCTGCTTTATGAGGGCGAGATTCAAAGACTCCACTCTGGGGAGGAGAAGGCAGGGGGAGGTTATGTTTGAAGTTTGCAGTATCTCAAAGTCAGGCATAAACTGAACGCTGTACTGTTGTTTGCCAGATCCCCCAGCCTGAGGAATATCAAGCTCTTGCTGAAGTTAATCGGTGATCGATTCGAATGAGAGAGAATGCTGCTTTATGGAGTGGTTGGTTGGTGACCTTCCAGAACTTGCTTCCGTAGAGGGCAGGGTGCCATCAGCTGGGTCCAAAAGGAGTTAGACAAATTCATGGGCAGGAGGTCCAGAAATGGCTGCTGCTTTATACTCTTTGGTGGTTGTTCTTAAACTATGTTCCTAAAATTTATTTTTTCTCTGACATATTAACTCTCTCCCTCTACATTGCTCCCTTACACTGAAACATACGCAGTTAATGATCAGATGAATTTTAAATTTTTGAATTGTTGCTTCTTTTTTTTTTTTGAGAAATAGTTATATTAAGCCAACTAATACTCTGGAAAGATTAAACTTTGAATAGCCTTTTGCATCTTCTATTGCCCTAGAGTACGTAAATAGATTTATAAGCTGATACAAGTGACAAAATAATTGTTTTAAAGGGCAGGTTATAAGAGTGAGAGATGACAGTTTCATTACAGTCTCTAGTAGTTCAACTACTCAGAAGATGGAGAGGATTAACAGTACTTAAGGTTTACAGGTGTCTCAAGCTTCTCGAAGGACTGTAAGATGCAGAGTATTCTAGCTTTTTATAATGCAAATGAAAATTTGAAGAAATCATTGCCATTGAAAATCGTTACACTTGCTTCCCCTCTTTATTTTAAAAAAACCAACCTCTTTAAACGAAAATGCTTTTCTGTTTTTGGTTGGTTTTTTTTTTTTTTTTTTAAATTTATAAATGTGTTAGGGTTTAAAATACGCCAGCTTATGATATATCTTCATTCTTAGCATTCTAAATTCATGTGTGTTGGAATATTATTTAGAAAGGGACAGTGATGAGAAGGATAGTACATAGAAATGAGGAGGGTTTATGAGTTAGTATTCAGTGAAACATGGATGATGGTAAAAGGAAGAGGGCTGTACAATCCTGAAGAATAAAAATGCAGGTATGGACCCTTACAAAGGAAAGCTATAGTTTGAAGTATGTTTCTATCTTTTAAGGAAACTTACTGTTTTTATCTAAAGCTAACTTACTGGGGAGTTTAGCAATCTTAACTTTTTAGATAAAGAATAAAAAGGTTGTATGCTATCTACTAAGTATTAAACACTTTTTGTCTGTTTTCTGTTGCACAACTTTTTAATTATTATTTTTATTAATATAAGAAAATATAAGCTACAAAATCACTTTACCAGAATAACAATACTATAGGAAATAAAAAAGTACTCTGTAATTACTAATCCTGACAAAGGTGTGTATAGTTTGTTTGGAAACCATCTTAAAAGTGCTTTTATTAGCTAAAAAATTACTACTGGTAAAAATTATGAAATAGGGTGGCATTTGTTTTGAAGTTCAGACAGCATGAGAATGTGAAGGCCTCCACCTCTGATAATATACTCAAAAGAACAAGTGGCTCAAAAGACAGAAAGGAAGGAGTAGGAGGCTGAAAGTTAAAAAAGAAAGAAAAAGTTAGGCTTCTGTTTCACGGATTTTTTTTAAAGCTGACTGAATTACGCCCTTGTCTACTGAAACCCTCTTAGGGTAATTCCCATTGGCCTCCGTGACACCTAGGGCAGTCCTGATCAAGTGCAGGCTCCCATATTCTTAAGCTCAGCCAAGTGAATATGATTCTAGCAGATGTTTCTGCATTTTAGACCTCAAAATATGATGGGTCAGGGTTTTTTTTGCCTTTTTCCAGTGGCAAATCTTGTATACTTGAGACCCAGGACAAGCAACTCAATTGTAGGAATTATGAGCTGAGGGTTTCCCCAGTGGGATAATGCTGAACTTAATTTAAACTCAGATCTTTGAAAATGGAGAACCAAAGAAATTTAAAGGTTTGTATCATTTGAACTAAATTACTGGATAATTGTTTAATATTGTATAAAAATTTAAAATGTGCTTAGCAATGTTTATGATGATGTTTTCCATTAAAAGGAAAAGGTCTTAAAATAATTCAGGAGAGAACAGTCAGAAGCAACCAAATAGGAACAGCTTTCTTAGCGCAGAAGGGGAAGGTTCAGTTCACTTTCTCTGCTTTATCATTACTTCTTAGGTAATATGAAGTAAATCCACTGCTGCCTCCTTCCTGTGCTTCCTCATTCTTCCCCCTCTTCATGCCCCTAGAAAAACAAGTACTTCTCTATGTGCTGTGGAACTATACATCCAAGTTCCTATTGCTTTTTTTCCTCTGATTGGATTTTCTCATGTGTAATAAGGTGTAAGATGTGCTTGAAGTTTTACTCTCTTGTGTCTGTGTTTATTAAAGTTCCCTGATGTGTGTTCTCTCCTGCTTTGTAAGCTCTAAGCTCATGGGTCAGTCTTTCTGCCTGTAAGAGCATAAGCAAGATCTTATCTTTTATCTAACTGATATAGCATCACCTGAAAGAATTTATTGTCATAGACATCTTTAGCTCTATCTTGAAATGAGTCAAAGATTTTCTGTCTTTTAGGGAGGGAAACACACTTGTACCAAGAGAACTTCACACTACTTTTTGTGATGGTGTTTATGGCTTCCCAGTAGCTTGCCTATTTAGACTATAAGCCTGACAAGAGTGATCAATATGCTTTATTAATACAGTGCCAGGCATAATAGGCTGCATCTTTCATTGGCCATCAGGCATTACTATTATAAACAAGATACTAATGAAAACATGTATCATGTTATCACTGTCAACACTAAACAATGTGAGGGTAGAAATACGGTAGTAAAAAGAGAATGCTTCAAATATGATTAAAATATGGCATAGTACACAAAAATGTTCTAAAGCACCTCTTAGTGCCATGCTGCTGCTTAGCAGAGACGGAGATCATGGCTTATATGACTGAGATAATGACAGTGAAAATTAGGATGAGTTCATCTCATTTTTCTCTGATTGTGAAAAAACTTGGCAATGACCGCACTTGTGTAGTGTACCAGGGTATATTAGCTAAGAAAAGCCCTATTTAAGAAGGAACATTATCCAAGTCTGTGCTACATCTTACAGTCAAACTGTTATGTTCAGGTAAACATCACCTTAAAAGGACACCTTGGCTAACTTCCTTAGGGTGAAATGGCTTCAACTGAATAAATAAACTTTCCAAGCTGAAACAAAAGCTTGGTGACAGCAAAAACTTATGCAGAATATTGTTAGTAGAAAGATTTTTTTTCAGTTGTTGGTAAATAGAAATTTGGAATTTGCAGAGGGGCTTGTATAACCCTAATGGGTGTACTACACTTATTATGTTGTATTTTAGTATTTAAAAGTATACTGGGGAATGGAAGTGAAAGACTTGATGTATTTTTTCCCTCATATTTAATAGTGAATTTCTCAAAACCCATCCAGTTTTAGATTAGTAAATATGTAGATACTAAGTGGGGAACTGTGATTCACTGGCTTAGATTAGAAATATAAAAATAAATTTTTGTTTAAACTCTTCCCAGTTTCTAACCACTCCTACCGCAAACATATAGTTTATCTTTGTTGCATTTGACTGAACAAAATTAGGCCCCTCAGGCCTCTGAGGATCACCATATTCCTAAGATCATTCTAGTTACTAGGATTTCTTCTTTATTGCTTCACAACAAACTCAACGTACATTCTTTGAAGACTAGCTTACATGGTTCTTGACTTCTAGGTGGTAGGGAAAATGTAGATTGGTCTAAGAGAGACAGTCATTAAATGTACTACTTTTTTTTTGTTGTTGTTTTTCAGTCCTCCTGAGCTTTCTTTATGGTTAGGAAATAGTTACTGAGGATAAAATGTAGAAGGTAGGTTTTATAGGATAGGTAGGTCACCTCTGTGCCATGCAGAATCAAAGATAGATAATTTGAAAACCTTACATAATGTGAAATGTTATTGAAAAAAATTCTAAGTCTCCTTAAATGTACAGCCATAAGAATTTAGGCTGGAAGGGTTTTTGATAAAATCAGTTGCGAGTGTAGGTCCTTATTGCATCAGTCAGGGAGCAGTAGTGAAGGGACTTCATGGTAGTTATGTTCAGATGTCTGCATGCTATGGCAAGTTGTGTCCCAAAGACTGGTTAGGAAGGAGTGATGCAGTTAATAGGAAGAGTAATCTGAACTTTTAAACTCCCTCACTCTAAAAGCTCAAAAATATGGAATTTTCTCATCACTATTTAGGGGATTTACTATGTTTGTTAACTTTTGAGTATTTTCGTGCACTGGACAACCTCATCCAGATCTTGTATGACTATCTCGAGAAACTTTTTTTAGTTTCCTGTGTGGTCTATAAACAAAAGGTAAATAGTTCATGTCTGAGGGGTTTAGAGCAGGAGCTGCTGTTAGGACTAGTGTGAAATTCAGTAGCAAAAAAAAGTAGAGACTATTACTTAACACCAAGTTATAAAATATCAAGAAGAATAAAAGCCCAAGAGGTGTGGAAGATCATCATCTGACATCCAGCAACCGGATACCACCCTCTTAACAGGGCAAAATACTCTGACATTCCTGAGCTTTAAACTAAGAGTTTTCACCTATTGAAAAATACTTAAACTTTCAGTATGCATGGAAGAGACTTGACTGCTTTCCAGTTTTGTTTTGGGTGCTCACTGCCCTCACCAACCCTCTGGATTATTTTATCAAAAACCTGAAGGAAAACTGGTGAAATGAAAACCCAGTCTCTTATAGTTTTTGTGGCTACCCAGTGTACCACCCAGCTGCCCACTGCTGCCCATCCCATCAGATCCCCGCTTAAAAAAAGTAGTACAAGCATCCAATTAGGATGAGAATTACCTACAGTATTTTCACAGTTGTATTAAGAAATGCAATTTATATTATTTCTCTCTTAGAAAGATCTCCCTTCAACACTTCAGTACTATTATGTTTTGTTTAGTCTAATGTAGGTTTTTGTTAGTATCTAGCCTAAAAATGAATCTAATTAACAGATGCACTTAGGAAATCCCTACTGTAATTTGGCAACTAAATGAATGGAGGATATCAGTATATGACAAGCAACTTCCACTTAAGGCTAATGTAACTATTACCTCATTAGAAGTGCAACTTTACACTCTTCAAATAAAACCTTTATTGAATTTAAAATATGTATTTGACAAAGGACTAGCTGAACTTACTTGAAATTACACTGCCTTTATTGATACTGACTAGCTTTATAAATGTTTATCTTAATTATGTTTTATTGTGATTAAAAAAGATTGCAGATACTCTGCCATTTCTGTAAAGTGAGCTGTTGGAGCTTTTTTTTGTTAAAGATGGGGGTAGGGTACAAAGAATAGTCCAGCTCCAGAGAGGAGGCCCCTCACAGGCCATATGAATCCACTTACATGTAAATTGCTTGTCTATATGAATTAAGGTGAAGGTTATGAAAGAACTGCATTTCTGTGTTTATTGTAGGATTTTTGACAGTCTCTTTCCTCTTTCAAGTAAATTTGGCTTAAGTCCACAGTCAGTACAGTTTTAAGTAAACTCCTCTTTTGTTACATTAACAAGGTTATAACATCACTGAGGCAGATTTCCAGCTGCATGAATTGAGGCCTAAGCATGCAGACTGAGGGGATAATTAAAACCTTAGGGTAGGTGAGTTAAACTACCAACTAAAATTGGATAAAAGGCTAATTGTCCATAGCAACATGTTTCTAAATACCTGTGAAATAAAGATAAATATTCCTAGTCTTTTAATTCCTTTTTGAATGCTCAGATTCAGGTTATATTTTAGGGCACAAAAATCAAGAGTAAGTGGAAACATAAAGAATTCTTTCCCAGACATTGCTCTATTTTATTATGAATTGAAAAACAGAATTATTTTGAATACAGTGATTTTCTGCCTTTCTCTACAATATAGGAAGCATTTTTGTGCAGGAAGTATGAGGCTTGCTGTCTGATACAGTATATCAAAATGGACTGTTGGTGCTTTGTCAAAATTTGTCATATCTCTTTTTCCTTCCTCCTTTTTTTCATTATTAAGAGTGGAGTTACATACCTTTGGTGACCTTCAAGAAGATGACATTGAGTCAGGCAAGATGATACATTACCACAAAGTTAAGAAAACAAAATGGGTTGTAATGGCAGCTTGTACTGAACTAAATGAATTGTGAAGGCCCATTTGTTATTCATTAGGAGAAGTAGAGCAGATTACTGTTCTGCCTTCATAGGGAGCCTTTAAACTTAAGGTCATTTTACACTAGTACCCTTGTGGCATGGACAGCATTTAATACATTTTTAACAGCTTTTACATTTCCATGGTTTGCAGCAGTGATGGTTGAATCATTTCTGTAATGAAGGTGTTTTAAAGTAGTTTAGAGTTACTTTGGGGGAAAAACAGGGAAAAAAAAAAAAAAAATAATTGGGTTGATGAAGTGACTTTATATGCTAAATAGCTAAGCCTGCAGAACATACTGCTATAAAGTAGTGCCTGCTGACTCCCACTGCTACAGAAGTGTATCCCTAGGGAACCAGAACAAAGGTTTTTTTTTTGTTGTTGTTGTTTTTGTTTATTTAACATAAATAGAACTATAGCTATTATTTCCAGTGCTCATTCCTTTGGGGAAGGAAGGTCAGAGGACCGAAATTTAGGAATATCTTTTGAGCTATTTTTGAGTGTCTCAGGAGTTTGGTGGAGAGCATTCAACATTTTGGCATGATTTGGGGAAGTGTGCGTACTAACTGTTTATTACAACTGTTGATGTAGGCATATAAGGAACCCAACATAAAATGAGCATGGAGTGGAGGGTAGCATTTTTGCTGTTCAGAATAAATGTTGATTATTTCAGTACTTCTCAAATGGTTCAGTGGTGCTGTGGAAAGTAAAAGCAGAAAGGTAGGTACCAATATGAAACGATCTGAGAATAATTTGTTTGAAAGCGCTGAACAAATCTAAAATTCTATTAGCTTAAAGAATATATAGAATATAAAGAATATATATATCTCTCTAAAAAAAAAGTATATTAAACCCTAGTTAAAGGAGGTAAACTTTTCATGAGATCACATTTTGTTGTAGACTATGGTCTTTCATTTGATACCTGTAAAAATCCATATTACAGTGACTTTATTTTTGTTCAAAAATTATTAGAACACAAATGATGCACTGTTTCAAGATCTGTTTACAAATAAACTTAAGAAAATGCTAATTTAAATGTGTGATGGTACTTCTCCCAGCAGCCACTTCACCCCTAATTTCCTGTTTCTTGTCTAGCAGGTTAACAGCATTTATTCTATGCTTTATTGCAGATGGCTTTCACTAGAGTTTTTTCTATTAATTTTACTGTTTTGTGAGGATAAATTTTGACAAAATACTTGTGGATCACAACCAGTATTTGAGGATGAAAGAAATGACACATTCATTGACAGCAGAAGTTGTTGTTTTGGGTTTTTTCTGAGATCTTGAATGATACATATTTTAAAGCTGTGTGCTGTCAGAAAATAGCAAGGTTTAAACAGCATTATACATGCAACAATGATTGCTTTTATTTAATATCAGAGAGATAGTAGAATGTAAAAAACTGTGAGCTCTCAAAATCTGGTTGCTGTTTGGACTATATATTTTTTCAGTAAAATTAGATTCTTTTAATATAAGTTTTAAATTTTCAGTTGTACTAGTATTACTGATTTTTCCCGCAGTAGAAATATTTGTCTTTTTTTACCTTTACACTAGTAGTCATTTCTGGGTTGTGGACTACAGCTGTTTTAATGATAACTACTTAAATTTCTCTGAGTTTTTAAAAGTTCTTCACACATGTGAAAACATAGACTGTCAATATATGAACATAAAATATTGAGTGGGTTTGTTTGATCAGAAAATGAACCCCATCACTTTTGTTATTTTAGATTTCTGTGGGAAATTCAGTGGAGGGACTGCTACCATTCTATGCCAAAGCAATACTCCAAGAATACAGTGCCACTACTTTCATTGTAAAACTCATTAATGAGAACATAAGGAATTCTGTGAAAGCCATGCAATTCTGAACAGGTGTACAGTGCAAATTCAATTTTAGTTTTATTTTTTCAACCTAAATACGTGTAGTTATTGATAGCCATATTTCATTGCCTTTTCATGTTTGTAGTTTATTTGTCAGAAATTTAAAATAAAGGACAAGCTAGTAAGAGGAGAGTTCCAGTGTTGGGGTACCTGAATTATAAAATTCTATTAAGTAACGAAGACACTTTAAGATTTGCTCTGTTGGCCTTTTACATAGGCTTGTCTCCTAAATTGAGGGATTTATCTCCCCAGTTCTGAAGCTACTGCTCCTGTAGTACTGAGTTAAACACCTCTTAGGTTGCCATTGCTTATGTATCTTAGAATTTTCAGACAAATTTTGTAGCAACCATGATCATTAAAACACAACATAGCCAGAATAATTCCTGTGCCTCCAGAATGTTCTTTGCATTGTGTGATATTAGAATTCACAGAATACTCTGTGAAAGTATTATGCCATTTGAGACTTAGAATAATTCCAGATGTTTATTCTGCCGCTGGGAAGTGATGCATTTAGTCCCATGTTTTGATTCAAGCAAGAGTTCCAGAGTTTGAACAGGTTAAAAAAACCAAACAAAACCAAAACACAAAATCTCTTGAACTTAGGCACAGAAGACTGCTATTAAAGATCATCTGAATGCTGGTGTTTGAAGTGCTTAGACACTGTATGTTATATTTTCAACATTGTTACCTTGCTGGAGCCACATAGCATAAAGTTTGGTCCAGCATCTTCATATACGTGAATTTTTCCTTTTGATAATAATACTTGTCCTGCAATCTCTGTGTGAGAGAGAACATTCAGATGCCCCTTCAAAAGAATAATCCGTGTTTGTTTTCTGGGCCTTTTTGTTGAGTAGGAATTGGGATATTCTGAAAGACTTCCACATTAAATCAGTGATTTTTGACATATAGGAAGAGATAGGCATTAGTCAATGTTAGGCCTTAAGAATTAATTTGTGGTTTCATTTTACCCTTTATGGTTTCCAGAGGCAACCGGACTTGATGATTCATGATGTCACTTTGTTACTAGGTTTTTCGCCCAGTTACTAGGTTTTTTTCTACAAGATTTTAGCTACTCTCCAAGTCACATAAGTAATTTATCTTCTTCCACTCCTGATTTCCTTAAAAAAAGAAATGTAACAATTTTCTTCTTGTTCTCTTTTTCGAATAGCAAACTACGTCTCATATAATACATAAAATTGTTCCGTTTTCAGAGAACTAGGTTTTGCAATTTTACCATAAGGAAAAATACTGATATGTCAAAAGGACTAGAACTTTAAGGTTGCTATGTATTTATTTTTGTCATTTCATCTACATCCAAAAATGTATAGGTTTTGCAACTGAGGCTGGCCCTTGTAATTTGGTGTCTCAAAGTTAGTCTTTTGTGTATAAACGTTCCAAGGTGGTTGCAGTTGTCAATCATATTTACCAGTATGTTTGGCAATAAATGTCAGAAGCTTGTTTGCTCTGGTCTGACTCTCATTTCACGGATTATTTTAAAGATATAACTTTCACTTTTAATGGCTTGTTTCTCTTAAAAAATTGCAGGAAGCTTGTGAATCAAAACTCTATTCTATGAGGTATCAGTATTAGTATTAACACTGAGTTCAGAGGCCACATACATCCAACCAGATAAATTTTAACCTGCAGCCACCTTCTTACTATTCCTTGTAGAATAGAGTTACACAGAGGGAGTTCTTCTGAACAATGAAATATCACACAGCAACCTGTGTAGGAGATAGCAGAAAGACAGAGAAATAATGAAATAAGTTCTTTTGTTTTTTTCACCTTTGGAAAATATTATCTCACAGTCCATAATAATGACTATTGAATCAAGTAGAGACACTAGGAGGCAAAAAATATTTTCAAGAAGGGATGTTCATATTAACATCCTGTTATATGGAATCTGTTCAGACCTCAAAAAAATAAATTAATATTTTCTAAAATAAGACACTGAATTTATCTCATCTGATCTTCATTTATTTTAGTGTTTGCCTTCTATAAATAGTGTAGGAAAAGAATTTACTTGTAGGACTGTTCACAACCATTAAATGTTTAGCTTGTTTTAAATAATGGTGGCTGTTTGTGTGCATCCTTGACTGAAATTTGGTTATAAAAGTTGTCTACTCCAGTCCATGGAAACGCATGTAACAATCCCAGACATAGGTGATATGGAAGCCTACTTTTATAAGAAACAGCTTCTTTCTTACCTTGTACCTCAGTTTTGAGATGGTACAAGTGTATTTATAGTGGTTAATTTTCTTTGAACATATGCAAGCCAGCCCTCTGATGGATCTAATGCATCCGGGAAGACGGACAGTTTTGCCTATCATTCATTACAAAGTGGGTCCATTTCCTGTAGCACAAAAGGGATATGATGTGATAGGATTGGTGAGAAACTGCTAATGGTTAGAGCTTTGCAATGTGCCTGCTTCCATCTAGGCTAGATGAATCTAAATGCTAAAATTTCTGTGTAAATAACCAAATTCGACTAAATAGGTATGAAATATTACTGAAAAAAAAGTGAAAATATTATTGAAAAGATAGATAAATGGTAACCCACAGACAAAATGTTGCAGTGGTTGTGGTCTTTTGTGTTATTCTGGCATCACAAAGCAAAAAGGGGGTTTCCTTAAAGACAGTGTAAGGATTTAATCCCTTGATATGGAGAACCCTGTATTGTTTTAAAGCTCGCAAAGCTATGAGAGGAAGAAAGTCTTTCAGTTGTATTCCTTCAGGTGGTTAACCCTTGGGCTGATAAGACCAGTGACCCAATAAATGAATACCAGATAAAAGATGCATGTTGAGAGCAGACATCGTGCCTCACTAAGGAAAGAACTGATTTCTGTACTGAGTGGATCTTTTGACATTGACCTTTGTGGATGGAGCATGCTTCTTACATGGGAATGACCATAAGTACTTCTGATGTAGAATTCACATGAAAGCAAATGTAAATGCAAACAGAATATATTTGATGTGATCTAATAGCAACTCTGCTACTTTGCTAGTTTCTAAATCAGGTGAAGGACAAAGCAGTCACTTTGGGGTCTCATAAAGGGCAAGCATGGATAATATACAATGTGAGCTCAAGGCAAAGAACAGCAGATTTCCAACTCCTACTTTCAGACCTATGGCATGCTTGAAAAAATTCCTATGGTTCCCTAAGTGAACAAAGCAATAAGTAGGACAGGAGCAGAGTTTAAATGAACAGCACAGTAATGTACTGCATATTCCTTCTCTAAGGATAATGTAATACACTTTGTAGGCAGGTGCTAGAAACAATCCAAAATTAATTGTTATGGTCAGAGAGAGCTTAAGAAATGAAAGTGAAGACATTAAAGAAACATCGTGTGTCTTTTTCCTTTAGAATTAAGATCCTAAGAGGGACAAGCTTTGGAAAAGCAAAAGCCAATATTCTCCAGTTGACAGCACAGTACCTGTTATCTGAAAGCCGGTACAAGCTAGTCTTTCTTCCATTCGAAGACAGGGGAATTGTCTATGAAATTTTAAGGTAACGAAGGGTTTAATCTATATTCCATTTAGAGATTTGGACAGTATAACTGCCTCCCTTAGTCACAGCTAGGACATTCTGGGCTTAGCAAGGCATGATTTCTTAAGGAAAATTATAGAGGTACTGATTGTTGTCAGGAACCGTCATGTCAGTATCATGTGGACAATAACTCTTACGTTACAATTTCTAGTATCAGAGATCACTTTATTCCCACTAGTGAAAATGAAAGATTTGATCTTTAGCTAGATTATAACTTGAGTTCAGATCTTGTAAGAGAACAAAACAAGCTGACGGATTTTAGTGATGACATGCTTCTGGTTAAATGAAGTGAGCTGTAAGGAGCAGTAGTCATGACACAGTTAGGCAGAGACAGATTTGCAGATGAATAACCAAAATTAATAGCAGGCATCCTTAAAGGGCTGGTTAATCTGCCAGTAGAGAGTCTGTCTCTTTTCTACCCACTAGTACATCAGCTCATAAAAAATACAAATGAGCCCAATAGCAGCAAGAGCCTTAAGATCTGCTTCCTCATTAGTGAGACTTCAGAGAAGCATTTCCTATGGCTCCATATCTTTTTCTACCTTTTAAGAAAAGTTGTTAGCAGGAATGTGTAGACTGAGTTGTTGGGGGAGGGTGGGAAGTAATGGAACGAATCTATAAAAGGGAAGAGTTTATCTTGGGTTACTTTGGCAAACAATATTTAGACATTTTAATAGTAAAAATATATTAAAGCATTTCAGTGTTTTTTATATGGTAGAGAAGAACTGTCTTGTGTGGTTTATATTTATGTTCAGTGTTCAAGAGGAGCAGAGCTAGTAGATTGTATGTGATACTCTGTTCATTCACAGCTATTAGGGGTCTGGTAGCAAATTCTATTTTGCACAACTTGGGCCATCCTAAGGAATCCCAGGAAGTGCTTTCCTGATAGTATAGGAAATGTTCATGGTACTGTAAGTTGTGTGTGTAGTGTTGAAGGATAAACAAAGTTGCAAATTTGGGGTGGGAGGAAATGCCCTTTTTGGGAGCTGAAAATAGTAAGACAGTGTAGAACAAGCTGGGAAAAAAAAAAAAAAAAAGAGAAAGTTCAGCCTTAGAAAGATTCTGTTTTATGTAGTTGTGTAAGATCCGGAAAATAAGTCAGATGGACAACTGGAAAGAGGTCAAGAGGTACACTAGGGATTGTTCAATTGTAATGAGGACTTAAATGGATAAAATTAGTTAAGTGGGGGCTAAAATTAGTTAAGTAGCTTTCCAAAGAGTTCAGCAATCTAGTGCTGAAAAACAGAGGATGTAAACAACTTTGTTCCCTCTGTCTTACTTCTGAAATTGCCCAGTGAAAGCTCGAGCTTGCTTCAAGCACTCTCTCACAATTCATCTTCTCTCTGACCTTCTGTTTGGATATACTGCCTAATATATAGCAATTACCTCAAAGCTATTTGTAGTCATCTTTTGGGATTGTGTGGCTAGTTATATGACCTATTTTTTTTTAAAGTTGGAGTAAAATTGTTCCATGCAAAACAACCAGAAAGCAGAATTATAAAACCGGGTGCACATGTGTTTAGTGTCATGAAATTTATGCCTGACTCTTTCCCTAGTGCTACGTAATAGATCATGATGATCTTACTCCTGTACAATGTAATCTTTCTCCAGTATTTCTGGGTCATCCCACTGTTACACTATTGTTCAAATTGTTGGGTGCTTCTTTGTCTTCTTTTCTTCCTCCTCCCTCATTAATGGTAATCACATAGTTTCATGATTCTGTATTTCTTTTAATGACCTAATTTATGTTTATCAGCAGCTCTTACAAAGGCATTAATATTTCTTTCCCAAGGTGATATACTGTGCCCTTTCACAAGTTCTTAGACTAAGTATCTTTATCCATGCTCATGTTTAGAAGGGCCTCCATGCATGAAAGATCCAAATCACAGTAGCAATAGAGAACAAAGATACACATTTGAAATTAATACACTGATTTACTGAATTCTAGACTTGTATGATTCACTTCAGAATTTGGTTCATTAAGTTTTGCAAGACCTTTGTCAATTTGTCTATAAAACTCATACAGGCACACACATAGATTTTGTACTTTTTTGAGTGTTGTGAAAGATCCTTTGACCCTTTTCTTCTGTCTAATAGGTTCAGGAATTATTGCTTTTAAATACAGCTATTGACCAGATGGAGTCAGGAAAATGGCATACTTTTAAAAACAAAAGTTTTCTATATCAGGAATATTATTCATTTATCTAAATTTATACTTAGACTGTGTTTAAGCACTTCCTATAGTGCTTAATTACCAGTTGACATGCCAATTCCATGCAGATAGAGTGTCAAGAGATTCTAAAGCTTTCCTCCCTCTGGGGAATGTCAGAGACCAATAAATGTATTAGCTATTTAGAACAACAGTAGTTATATAATTTTGCAAGCATTAACAACATTTATAGAATTATTTAAATTGTTCCTATTTAAGGGATAAAAGTATTTGTGTTTCCTTACCTGCCTTCTCTACACAACAAATTTGTTAGCTGCCAGTTTCATACAGAGTTTATTTATGTTTGACACAGTGGGGATGGCCTGCACTTTCTCATCCATCTGCTGTATTTGCATAACCTTGCAGAGTTAATGGCTGCCATTCTGACAAATTAAGCTGGTTTCCTATGTCTTTAATGGATTAAGTCCTCTTGGACAAGTTATACTTTATTTTAATCCGTGAATAGTGTTTGCTAAGTGTTGTAAATAATACATTCATTCATTTTATTCTGTTGACATTTGACTTGGATGCTGAAAAAGATACATATGAAGAATATTTAACACATGTGGAACAAAAGTTTTTATCTATATTAAGACAGAATAAAAAGATTATCAATGTTTAATAGGGAAAAATACAGGGAATTGTGCTTCAATTACTGTCAAATATTTGAAACATTTTGGCTGTGAGAATAGTCATACTTTAAATGTCTTACATTACATTATCATAGAATTTAACTCAGTTCCTGATTACTGTCATGATTTTTAAAAATTACACAATTTACACACTCTACTCCAAGTGCAGAAGCATTATGTATGATATGTTTGCTAAATAAGTTTCCTGACAGCTGCAATAATATAGTGAAGTTGTGCATATGTGTAAGCAGGTTAGAAGCAAAATATCTGAATTGAAAATGTATGTTAATATTATAAATGCCTGAAAATATCATGTTTTGCAGCTATGGTCATATTTAAAAATAATAATTTGGGGGGACTGAATGACATTAAATCTGAGGCAACATCACCTGGCTATTTGTTGACTAGTATTTTGATAATTCTTAAATGATCAATAATGGACGTATTCCTGAAGTATTCTGTTGTGGTAGACATAGTGCTTTTGCAGTTTTTCTCTACAGACAAATGGAGGCATAAAGCTTCTTTTTTCATGTGAATCAAAATTTTTACTGAAGTTTTTTTTCAACATGAGAATTCGGCAATACATTAATTAGTCATGTCACACTGGTTTAGGCCGTGAATTTCCTACTTCGCTGCCTGTGCATTTCCCCAGAAGTGAACCTGGGATTTGGGAATGCAAATATGCATCTCTGTTCATCATTGGGATTCATTTAGATAAATGAGATTTTTTTTTTAACTCCATGAAGTACATATATAGCGTATGTGATGCTTGGGTTAGAATTACTTTGTAATTGAAATGTATTTAGCCAGATAGTATAGCTAAGTGGGGAGGTATTGAATTGTTCCTGCGTACCAGACCTCTATTCAGTTCAGTAGACCACACATACACTGCGCTATGATTTTTTTTTTTTTTTTGGTAATATGTCAGATCTCTGGCATTGTTCCTAAATTCTGTATATTTTGTGTGCATGGGTTTATAAGCTAACATTTTTGGAAGCAAATCTGAAAATTCTGTTTCTTCCAAATAAGTCCTATACACGAGATCTCTCCATGGACTATAGGGTAAAACAATGCTATTTGTGAGATATGACATAACAACAAAATATTAAACAGGAGCTTAATTTTCCCCATCCTACTCTGGACCATGACAGTGAGCCTCCTACTGGGAAATACAATGATCTATTATTAAAATGACAGCCCCACCTAGGGAGACAACAGCCTCATTCAAAGAAGAGAGCCAAAAGTGCCTCCACCACCACCACCAGCAGCAATTGAGATCAGCTGGTGCACTAACAATCCCTTGATTTGAACATCTGGTGGCAGGACTTTCTCAGTGGAGGTCTGTGGACTGCGGAATTTTCTTACACAGACACATACATGGTTTAACAAAGCCAAAGTTTCTGTATCCTCAGGGTACAGAATAAGGCTATTTCCTTTCCCAGGCAGAAGCATTTGCTGATGGTTCCACTGGCACCAGTACTGCATTGCAAGAACTGTCCTCAAGGGATACAGCCAGTGATGCCAGAGGATGAGCTGCTGTGCAGTGTCAATTAGTGTTCTTCACTAGCTCTCCACAACTAGTAGAGCCCTTAAGGAAATGCAGTGTCAGAAATTTATTCTTCCGTTTGTAATTAATTGTTCTGTATGTTATTTCAATTTTAAAGAGAGGTACGCGCAGCTGGGAACTGGGAAGTCAGAATGTGTGTGCTGCTCTCCTGTTGTACAGACTAGAGCCTGTGTTCAACTGCCTGATTTCCCAGGGTGCTGCTTTAATTCATCTCCTGAAAATGCAAGAACTTTATTTTTGTTTTGCAGGTGTAAATCTGCAGTGCTTTTTCTTAGCTTTGTCACATCTATAAAATATGTCTGTTGTAAAATATAACCAAACTGCTACAAGCAGTCAGGTGACAATGACAGAGAAGAGCGTATTAATTTGTCTTGTAGCTTGTGACCTGGTGTCATACCTCATGGAGGTTGGGGCGAGGGGGATTGCTGTTCTCCCGAATTATCTAAGGACACAAATATTCTCTTTTCCTAACTTTGCGTGTTTCTTTTAGAACCAGGTGAAATCTGCAGTCTTCTTATTTATTTGGTCTTACTATACATATTTCAAATTATGAATTACTAAATTAAACATAATGTGACTTATTTCACAACATGGTTTATTTAGAACATGTAAGGAAATTAAGACCACAGAGTGGAAATAATATTCCACACAGATATGTGAATCAAGAACAGAACTGGGAAGGAGGAATTAGGTATCCATGGAGATATGATGTAGCATGACACAGAAGTGTAACACAGTACTAGTACTGTAATGTAGATACAAAGCAGTACAATTCCACCTCCCTACCCCCAAATCTTCTACTTTGTAAAGTAAACATAACAAAGAAGTTTAGCTGAAGATAAAAATTGTGTATTGACTTTTGAGTACTTTTCAACCATGTTTTAGCTGCTTATCTACATGATGAAAATTCATCGTGAAGCATATGATAAAGAGATGCTGCTACTTTTAAAATGTCTGTCAAACTTAAGTGTAACTACAATCTAGAATACTGCACTACATTAGCTTTCACTGTGAATATGGAAAATTAGAAATGTTTTCTGTTTATTGTTAGAGGCAAGTATTTTTAGTAGCCCAGTACTGTAAGTTGCAACTTAAGTTATATTTTTTTTTCTTTCTATTTTCACTATGTGCATATTAATGTAATAGAAAAATTGACACTGTGTATTAGAACTAGCTTTGGTCTAACACATCTGGTAGAAAGTACATGAAAGTAGTGTTGCTGTGTCTTGGCTGCTTATGAATGGGAATGACAGAAACCAGGACACCAGTGCATTTATATACAGCATCCTTGAAGCGATGATCAAATTGAAACTTCTATTAATTTCAGCAAGTTAAAAAACCTAGGCATATTATCAACAGTTCATGTAGTTTTATGTTTAGTTTCTTTATTTCTTTCTTTAAGTACTTCATGAAGCTAATTTTACACACATGCTTCTCAGTGGAAGAACAATGCTAGTTTATATAGAAATAAATAAATGTGCTTTTGTATGGTAGTACAGAGGGAAATATGCTATTGGCAATATTGCAGAATATATGTTGTTGCTGTTTGTGGAAAATAAATATTTAAAAGACAGAGAAGAGTTTCTCCCTAACACTCTTCACTGTAGCCTTCATTTAAAATTTGGTTTGCATTTATTCTAGACTGAACTTCACTGAACTTCTAATTCTTTTTTTCCCTGTTCTTTTGAACTCAGTTCTGTGCTTTTAAACAAAAGAAACCAGAGCAGAATAGGATAAAATTAAACATGTTTGTCTATATAGTGTGTGGAAGAAGGACACGTCTTTCTTACCTTACGTGAGAGATTATATTATTTTGGGTATTTAAGATAATACTATATTTCTAGAATAAAAGAAGTCAAGGCTTAAAAAAAGGAATAGAATCTTGTTTTATTAACTTCCACTAATAGCCCTTACTGAATATGTGCAAAAAAAAAAAAAAAAAAATGCAAATAGCAGAAGTCAAAAATATTCATGAAGTCATATTAGCAAACTTAACTAATATCCACTCATATAAAATAAACACCAACCTTCACCACCTTCCCTCAGGCATAGTTAAGGGGTAGTGGAATGTTGTTCCAAAATGGCACGTGTCTTTGCAGTTCTAATATCATCATTATCCAATAGATGCTATCCCACAAGTGGGAAAACAAAAATGTATTCCAGAGGCTTTTCTGCTCTCTACATGTGCGGTAAAAAATTTCCATGCACCACATGTCTCTTTACTATATCTGTATGGTATCTGCCAAAATAAATATTTTATTCCATTTATTTTTAGTTGGTATTGCACAGGTCCTTCTAAAATTAAACAGTCAAAGGTCAAATAAGTTGAGATGAACTATAGTTTTAAAGTAGTTGTGCTGCTCATAATTATGTGTATAGATGTTTTTAGATATGTACACATATACGTACATACATATATAGATACACATACATACTTGATTAAAAGCTGAGGATGTTTGCTCAGCAGAGAAGCAAAACCATCATTATCTGATTGTACATGGAATCCAGTGGCTGCTAATCAAACCCGGGACTGCATCTGGTTAAACATACTTGGCATAGACTTGTTACAATTAGAGGTTTTGCCATGTCAAGGGAATCTTTCACTCAAAGCAGCGACCCATATTGTACTGAACAAACACATGAGTTTTTAATTGAGAACAATAGCTTAACAAACCACTTCCCAGGACCACTGAAAGAAAAATATGTGCCTGTGGCAATTCTGGCACTGAATTGTGTTTATTTGAACCCATTTATTCCAAGCCAGGGTTCAATATACCAAGCAAATAATAAAAAAAAAAAAATAAAGTCAACATGGAAAACAAAGTTAAAGTGAGAAAAATATAGTAGACTGAAATGTAATGCCAACCTGTAACTGAAATACTTGTGATTTAGCAGATCTATGTGAACATGCTTGTGCCCCTCTTCTCTTTTATAACTTTTAAACTTGAAGATCTATACTTAAATTATTTTGTTCCATAATGTATGAATTTTACAATGTATATAGCTATGATGTAGTATGTATTTACATTATAAAGAGAGCATTGAATATAGCTTTTAGAAATTACTCTACATCTGTATTTCACAGTACAACTCAATAGAACTTCTTGTATATTTAGAAAATGCTGGGAGTGGTAACAAAAATGTAATAAACATTGAAGAACAAAATCCTTAGTTTGGAAAGTTAGGTGTTATTTACACTATCCAGGGACCAAAATTTCTAACTAGTATATATGATGTTTTAAATTCAATAATATCTAAAGTCTGAGTATATATCTGTTGGTATGAGTTAAACCAAGGTAAACAACTAAAAAAGAACAGCAAAAACTCAACATATTATTTATGATACTGAAATAAAGTTTGAGATATTTTAGCTCTATTTGCTGTTTTCCTACAGCTTTCTCAAGACTTTGAAGTCACAGTTTAATAGTACTTTTTCAACCTGAGGTTTCTAGTAGAAAAATATTATCTGCTGATTACATGCAGCTGTAGGTAAAGCTGGATACTCAAAAAAGAAAGCATCTAGATTAGTAGAGACTTTTAAAGATTCTAATCCTAATTTTTTTTATGTTTGTCATCTTGACATTTGGTCTTACTCAAACCTTTAATTTTTTTCTAGACTGATAACGTTGGTTCAGTTTCTGAATCATGACTGGAACACGCCAACTTTGTTGGTACAAGGAGAAAGCAGGGAGGGGAGGGAAAGGGAAGACTGGCTTGGACTTGAAAAGGCATATGCTGTAGTTACTTTGGATGTGGTTCAGTTTAAGTGTATGTTACAGCTTGGGAACTGGTTAGTGGACTGTTCAACATGTATCATAAAAATGCTGTAGAGAGTGCTACAGACAAGGTGAAAAGTCTGCAAGGATGGCTGATGAATCTGTAATAGTAAAGGAGCAGAATCATCAGGGTGAGTGGAAAATGCAATGTAGTTTCTAAAGAAGGATGGATGTATAGAGGCAGGAGTATCTGTGGTTGTGTAACCTATTGACTGTTAGAAATAGCATGCTTAGGAAGTCATGACAGTAAAGAAGTAGTAGTGAGAGAGACGCATAATCCCAAAACTTGTCTTTCAGAGCAGAAATTTCAGCCATTTTACCTGGAAGCAGTATGGCCCAATCTATTGCAGTTCTTCATCAGACTTGGGTTTTTGTTTCAGGAGACAGTAAATGCAGTTTTAGGGTAGTTATTAACAGATCAATAATGCTATTAAGTACAGATTCTATACAGAGTTATCCTTATGGTTAGTTTTTTTTGGAAAGCCTGTTTCTTCTGGCAAACACTATTCCACATCAGATGTTGTCTGACCACATGACTATTGTGCCCTGGCAGCCAAGAGGGCAAGCTATCTTCTGGGGCACATCAAACACAGTAGAATGAGCTGGTCAAAAGATCTGATTATCATCCTGCTGTATTCAGTGTTGGTGTGGCCTCACCTTGAGCACACTGAAGAAGGATGTTTAGGTATGCAAATGCAGCTAGAGGAGGGCAGCAAAGATGGTGAAAGGGCTGTAAGGAATGGATGGACTGAGGACTTTGGATTTGTCTAGTTTGGAGAAAAGGATGATAAGGGGCATCCTCATTGCTCTTCACAAGTTCCTGAGGAGGGAGGGAAATGCTGAGCTCTTCTCCCTGGTATCCAGGAACAGGACGCATGGGAATGGTTCAATGTTGTGCCAGGGGAGGTTCAGATTTTACACCAGGAAGCATTTCTTTATCAAGAGGGTTGTCAAACACTGGAATAGGCTTTTTAGAGAGGTGGTAGATGGCCCAAGTTTGTCAGTGTTTAAGAGCATTTGGATAATGCCCTTAATAACATGCTTTAACCTTTGGTCAGGCAGTTAGACTAGATGGTCCTTGTAGGTCCCTTCCAACTGAACTATTCTATTTCATTCTATTCCTACCATATTTTAAAAGAAGCAGTTCTGTCCTCCTAGAGGTTACTTAAATTTGGAATTAACACCATATTTCATAATCAACTGCTTGTTCACGCTTCAATATTTTTGCAGCGTTGGGCTCCAGCACTGCACAGTTCTTAGTGCATTTAGAGCTATGGTGTTAGTTTTGTTAAAACAAGGATAAAATGTTTTCCTTCTTAAGAAGGCGTAGGCTACTTTCTTGTATCATAATCAGTTATTATGTATGTTTGTGATTTTGTATCGCAAATGCGGTTTCACTCATTTTTAGTGGGATTATGTAACTTCTGTGTTATATGATAATTTTGAGGCTGCTGCTGAAGTTTACATTAGAATCTTCTGCAAATGGTGTCGCTTAAACTTTGTGATTGGCAATGAAAGGTACTTGAACTAGACAGGGGATGTTTTTTGCCTCGTGGGAATGAGACTTTGGTAATACAAGAGTAACCTAATAAGTAAATTACTTGACTAGATGATTTACCTTCCAATATTCTGGTTTAATTCTTTTATGCAATATTGCTAATAAGATAATCTTCAAGCAAGAATGGATTCAAGTAATAAAAAGTTTGTTATATCCTGATGCTCATGTGCTATCATAGTAAGACACTGCAGCTTAAAAATTTCTTACTGATTTCCTGAAGACTTATTTCAGCACTGGGAAACTCCCCCTGGCTATAGCATAGTTTTTTATTACTATTTCTTTATACATTTCTCCCAGAATGAATTCCAACTTGTTGACAGCACAGCCTTGTACTAACAGACTAGTAGAACTGAAATATTATTATGACAAAATAGAGTAGAATGATACACTGACTCTGTTTTTTTAGGAATAGCTTAGCTTAACTGTGTTGTTTTTTATTTTGAATGGGGCATGTTTTTAAGTTAGTCTGAAAATGCAATAGTCAATAATTCTTACATTAAAATTTTGTACTGTAATCTGAGTGGCTGAAGTGAAAGTGCTGGTAAGATTTCCATGATTGATTTAACCCTCTTGCATATCTTAGCCTCCTTTCAGACACCCTGTTCTGGCTGCAGCTGAGTCTGGTTATGAAGTTACCTTCTCTAGTTCAACACTGCATTTTTCCACTCTGCTAGAGAAGACTGCTCTCCTTTACATCTTTGTACTTGTGTTTGCTTCCTACCCTAGTTCTGCCAAAATGATCAAAGTTATTTTAAATTTTTTTATAATGCTTAAGGATTTTTTGTAAATCAGATTGTTTTGAGAGAAACAGATTACAATTGCATTTGTAGTTTTACTATGAAATCTGTGGGGATGAGGAAGTTCCCTCACGTGATACTTAAAGGAAGGTATGCAGTTAAGATTTATTTAGAAAAATGGAAGTTGATCCTGCAAAATGGAGCTGCCCTGTAGTGCTGTGGCAAGTAAGGCTAGTGGTGAAAGTAAGGAAGGAATAGGGATTGATTTGTAATATGTAGGTCTTTTTGTGCTCATGTGAATGTTTGAAATGAAGTTTATGTCTGGAATTACAAAAATTGAAAAATAAGTGTATTTGCTGATTACTGTACGTTTTTGCCAATATAAAATGTATATTTTTTTTTATTTATTTTTTTATATATTTTGCCAACACAAAATTTGTATTTTTGCTGGAGATAAAGACAATTATGAAATTGGTGGGTATAAATATCTAATTAATTTGTACAATGCAAAAGAAGACACTAAGCTGGTTATATTTTTCCTATATTTTTGCAAAATCTATTGTCCTCTAGTGTATGTTGTCCTTTAAATTAGAAATCTCTGGCAATAAGCACTAACTAGAGTTATTTCTTAATGTGATTTTTCTGCTAGTAATGTTATTCATTCTTTATCCTAAATGTCTGTAGATATGAAAAACTTATTTATGTTAAATTAATGAAATACATATTTTCTGTCTTTCCAGTGTGTTATGTCTTGTAAAAAGAAAGTGTTTCCAATTTCTGTGGTACTAGGGAAATTTGGAAATGCAGGCTCATAAAGCAAAAATGATGCCAAGTGTGGCATTAAACCTTCCTTTTGTACAAAATCTTTGACAATCCATTGACGTCGTCTCATCTGTCACTCAAACATATATAGCAGAATATGTTTTGTTATTGGCGTAAAGAATTCCAGAGGGCTAATCTCTTTATTTGTGAGTGACTCACTGTTTTCATGTTAACTCACAGTAAGCCAGCTCATAATGCTGATGACAAGAGAATAAGTATTCTTCACAGATCTACAGGGTATGACTTCCCTGTTTGCTTTAACTGTTCTTCTTGTTTCTCTTGGCATCACCACAAAAGACCTGCTCGATTTTTCATATGTCACTTCTATATGCCATCTATATTCTCCTAACTTACTAACGTTCAAGAAATATGGGAGCACCTCCCTCTAGTTTCCAGCTTTGTCAAGGCAAGTCAAAGGGGTGCAAACCTGAGTGAGCCAGGGTACTTTGCATTGGTTCTTCATGACTTGGTGAATATCACCTTTTGTAGCTGAGTTAACCACATAAAACTATGTGGTTAATATTTTTAGTTGCAAGGGCAATTTGATTCTTTCAGTTGCTGTTTCATATGCCACTAAATGCTGTATTTTTTTCATACTCACTGCTTTTAAAATGACAGCATGAAAGTCAGTCATCATGAAGTAGGTGGCAATTTTGACTTTGATTAAAGAATACAGGGTTTCACTAGCAATTTTTGGAAGCATTATCATGTGAATCATAATTAATTCAAATTTTAAGGAGTGGTGGTTTCAAAGGATCAATAATAATAAATACCATGCTTGGAAGCTGCAGATTGGAGATTATTTTTACTTTTATTCAGGCAGTATTGATATCTCCTAGCAAAATTACAGTGCAGGTCAAATTGATAATATATGGTGACATGTGAGGAAAAATTTCATTGTAGTCATGTTACTTCAGTATGCACAGATGAGCTCTACCATAGGCTGTTGAGAGAGGCTCATTCATCACAATTTCTAATGGAAGTCATATGTTGTGGAAATGTCCTTTAGCTATTCCTATCTGGGAAAAATAAATATACATTGAAAGGTACAGTTATCATTTGGAGATAACAGTATATAAAGTTGCTTTCAGTCGTTATAGAAAGAGTCATAGGCCTTGTTCTAGTTCAGAGGATATATTTTGTCGTGTCCTTTCAGCTGCATTAATTAAAATTCATCTGAACTTGTCAAAGGAAAACTGGAAAAGGTAATAGCAATGCATTAGAATTAACATAACATTAGAGCACAACATGCATAACATTAGAGCACAACATTTTATTTAAGAAAAAAGAGATTTCAGGTCTCTTATGACTGACTCCAAATAATTCCTTGTTTTAAAAAAAACAACAAAGCAAGAAAGCTGTTTTAGATAGTATGGGTACTGTCATGTAATCATTACTAGAAAGTTTAGTAAGGCTAAGGCATAAGTGACTTTGCATTAATGCCATTTAAAGGTAATTATTTAATCTTGGTAAAAGTCTTGAACATATATTAGTGGATATTTTAAAGTACTTTATGTATTTTATTGTCTTTTTGTTAACTGTATTAGATTTTAAATGATACTTTTTTTAAGTTAAAGAAATATATATTTATACCTCAGTTAGCATTATGTTATATACGGTATTGTTAGATGACCTAGAACATGAGACTTAATGGAATATAGCTGGAGGTTATGGTTAAACTCAGTTTTATTATAGCCATTTTATACACTGTTAGGACGATTTAATTAGCTAATAAGCAAAGGAAGTTATTTCAACCCTCATCTGTTAAGAGGTTGAAAGAATCAGATGGTCCATATGGCTGCATTTAAGCTTCCTGTTGTGTATTTTTTTTTCACAGTTCAGATATCTTCTTTGTATTAATCTGGGGGATCAAATAAGCCAGACATGCCTTAACTGGCACCAACAACAAAGACAAACGCCTTGTAGCTGTGAGACCTCATGAAAGCCAGACTTTGGTCTCTTTGACCTTTTTAATACCATTTACACATCTACAGAGTCTATTAGTGACATTTTTCTTAAGGTGGAATTACTCACCTTTGAGCCTAGTACAAGCTGAGAAGCAAAGATTATATATTTCATATGACACAAATTAGATGATGTTTATAACATAGGTTTTATTGAATGCATGATGCTTACATAATATTTAAGTAAATAAGCTATTGTAGAATATGCATGGTTCTTATTTCTTTTGGAATTTTATTTCACTTAAGATAATAACTAAAAATAACTTACTATATTGAATAAATAGTTCTATAAAGCAATCTTCCATTCAGGAAATTACTCATTACATGTAATTTTCATGTTCAAGAAGAGGTTAAGGTCTATCCTATAACAATACAAATAGTGGGTCTACCACACAATATGAATTCCATCACATTTAGTAGTCTAAATAATCACTATTCAACTATATATTATACTATATTATATTAAGTTACTAAAAAAAGAAATTTAATTGATATGCCTGTAGATTTGCTACATGAAAAGGAAGTTGGGTACCTTGACATCCGTTCCCTGCAGGAACAAACGGTCTTTCAGTTAGTTTATAGCTTGGCACAGTACTAAAATTCAGTTGTCTAACTTTTTGAATAAATATTTATGAAGGGTGCCCTGCTCAGTTTCATTGTGATTTAAGAAATATTGGCAGTTGAACTGGTGTAAATCTACAGAGGACCAGAGACAAACATTTCTTTTGATCTTTGTCTTACGAAAGCCCTGTAAAAATGACCAGAACCTGATAGTATAGTCTCATCTCATAGAGGCTGATCTACTGAACATGTCCTGTAGGATGCTGAAAATAATCCTTTTGCTAAAAGGCACAGTTACAGGTTCTGGGCATGTCACAGAAACAGGTCTCTGAGGTTTTTCAATAAGGTTTTAAATTGCTTTGTGGAAATATATTTCTTCTAAGTTAGTTGCGAAAATTAGTTTATTCCCTGGAAAATTTTGATGACATTTCAGCCATAGCATTACAGAAATCATGGGTTTTTTTTACTGTCCCCTTATAATATTTTAAAATACTTTAGAAAAGTAAATAAAGAAGCACGTTTTGCCTTTCATACGCATCTATCCATAAAACAGAAGCAATAGGTTTTGCAGTAGCATGATCTGCAGCTTTTCTTTAATAATCTGTATAAACTAGTAGAAAAGACTGTGTTTATCTGGTTTTGGTAGTTAAGAAATCAACAGTTCTGTTCTGACATTCTCTGTCTGACTTGAGAAGCTTTAGTGTTTGCAGCATATCTTCTAGTTCTATTAAGACCACAGATGATAGACAGAAAAAGTCAAGCTGCATGTGTCTGACTCGGGTAGAAATAAAGCAATGCTCCTGAGTTCTCTATTACAATTTTGTATGTGAAAGGCATATCCTGTTACGTCTATTGAACATTGTGCAGAAAAATGTTGATATCCAATCCTTGCTTATTGTCTCATTTTTTTAAAGTTGTACTTTTGTTAACAAAACCATGGGAATCCTTGCTTTCGATGTTGAAGTGCATTGACTGACATGTCTTAGTGATCTCAAGGGTAATCCTTAATTGTAGCATTGTAATAATACAGGATGGAGGTCAAATGGAGTGATGACCTGCAATTTTTCAGCAGCAGAAGGCCAATACAGACTTGCCGCAATGGAAAATGAGTTGGAAAGTGCAAGCAAATTCAGCAACAGGCAGGAATCAAAATTGTTTTAATAAATCATCACTGTGTGACCACATTTTGCTAATCAAATAAGCTTCCATATTTATAGCTATGTAATTATTTTTCAGTTTGTCCAGTGATGGAAGGAAAGGGGTTTCTTTCTTCTCAAAACAAGGAAGAATTTTTTTTTGTTTCACTCATTTTGCTCATGGTAACAGGAAAAAAAAGGTGGTGCTTAGGTTCTCACAGTATCAAAGAAGAAGGGGTACTGACTTAATTTTAATTGATCAGTTATGGTTGAGTCCACACACTTGCCAGGAAAATGTCGTAAACATGCTGACTGGCAGTCAGTTCCTCCTAGAGCTACTGCAACAATGTTCTGGGAAAAAAAAAGAAATATCACTCAATGTTTGTAGCAGACCTGGAGAAAACTGGGCTCTAGGCCTCACACCAGTGGATCAAAAGAAAAAATGAAAACCTTTAACCCTAATCCTTCAGTCACTCCAATTTTTTTTTTTACTTTCCTGGAAAGCATTTATTTTGTTTTATCTGGTTGAGCCCCAGTCAGTTTTTGTCCGAGTTTCTATTGGACTAAGGTATTGGGAAAACAGAGGAATACTGAGATACTGAGTTCTGTTTCTGATACAAAGTGTTGCCTGTAATCAACACACAAATAGCATTTGAGTATGTTGTTTCTATCATTTTGTAGTTTTGTCATTGAACTGCACCTCTGTATTGAGTTCTATCTTTAACTTAAAATGAAAATTTAGTCCCATTGCTCGAAACCTCTCTGTATTAGGACCCTGTATGTGTACATTTCTGCAGCCCCAAGTCCGTGAGAACAGATTGGATTTCCTTGGTTCTTTTTAAACTTTTCATTGAGAAAAAACCACTTTATTCAATACGGTGATCTCCTTTATAGTTCAACACAAACCCTTAGCTGCAATCTTAAGAACATCAACAGATATTCAGGGTTGACATATGTATGGTTTAGGTCTGTGGTATGTTGTGTGTTTGTAGGGGAAAACATGAGGTTGTAATTAAGGTTTTACATTGTACTGTGTGGAAAGATTAATGTGTTTGTCTGTAATGTGTTTCTTCATCACCAGGAGACAGGGGAAGTTCTTAATAATGATGACAAGCCTGTCACTGAAAATATGCTATTTGGGCACTGGCATGAAATTAAGTATTGTCCCATAATTTGTTGTATCCTGGGTTTGCCTTGTGAGTGATGCATTTATTCATCTCTTTTTCTTTTAACATGGGATTTTATTAAGAAATTTGACACTAAAGAAAAGGAAGACTAGTACTTCTTCTTTCAATTTCAATTCTTGTAACTGAAATTTATGATAGAATATTAATTGTAAGATTGCATGAACAAGGGATGGCATGCAAGATGTTCGATCAGAAACTGCTCCCTGTTTCCTGCATCTTTGATGTTAAAAACTGAAAACAATGTTCAAAGAATTTTTTAATCATAAATTCTGTAATTTTAAGCATGTGCTCATCATTCTAATGCACTGCTGTCCTTATGGACAACATTCTGGAAAACAGGCTAGAAAAAATATGGAAATATGCAAGGCATATCATGACTAAATTGAAATACCTCTGCTGTTCAATTTAAATGACAGAAGTAGTGCTATCACACAATAATTAATTGAAGAAGCAATAATCATATAGCAGTGTTTACTGAAATGAAACGTATGTATTATAACTAGAGATTTTTAAAGTTTATTTAGGAAGTAAATGTTGAGAAAAAGATAGCTTAATGGAATTTATAATGCTAGAAAATGAGAGAAGAGAAATTAGGATGAGAAAATTCTTGGTGATTTATGTGGAAATTGGAAATGCCAATTATATAGCTGACCCAGTGAGGTTTTCTGGTGCATCAGCGTTTTATCCGTTAAGTATGTACAGGACTAGTTTCAGTACAGTCTTAACATGGAACTAGTCTTTCTGTCACCACTAAAGAACTATATGTGAGGTCACTTTTTCTCAGGCAATCCTATTTTTATGAGTAAAAAAAAAAAAAAAAGTAATTTGATTTCTGTAATATATGGCCTATGACTTTCCATTAAGATTGCCACATTATTATCATGAGGGCCAAACCCTTCATCCCATAGACACAGCATTTATGGTGTAAGTTCCTGAACTAAACTGAACCATGAATATTGGCTGGACAACAGAAACTTGAACTGCTCAGGAGTGGTAGGCCCTAGCTTAAATTCAGGAGATGGGTGTAAGGTAGGAATTACAAAGTCTTCTGTCTCCTCCCCAATTGCCCTTCTCCCTTTTATTTGATTCCTACTGTTCCTTCATGGGTTCCTAGCATCTTGGTAGTCTCCTTACACTCTGCATGATGGATTTATTTTGTACCTTCTGGAGATGAATATGTCTGTTATTATAAGGATGTTTCTTTTCATCTGGGGGTAAAGGAAATTTCTTAAGTTCTGTGTTCAAATTGAGCTACTCTTCCTTCTCTCAGTTTGGTATAGAGATTTGAGCCTTATGAATCAGATGATAGATATTAATATTTACAATTATTTCTGTATTTCAATATATTGTAATGATGGAAATTGTAATGAATATTATTACATTTTTAATGGTGATGATGATAAATGCTTCCATAAATCTATTATGCTTTTAATTTCACATTGTGTTCTCAACTATTTTACAAAATATTTTAAATATTCCCCACTATTGGAAAGCAGAATTTATATGGCAATATCCAGAAGGATGGATGCTTAGGAGAGACAATGATAGGTAAAAACGTCTTTGCTAACAATTATATTGGAATTAACAGAAAGAAGTATGTTTATGAATGTGGCAGTTAGAGCACTGAGTACAAATAATTTAGCAATAAATTTATGCGTTTAATTACAGACAGATTCAGACCAGATTTTTTTCTTCTCAGGCATGCCTATCATGGGAGGGATATCACTGTACTGTTTTAAAAAAAAAAAGAAAAGGAATAAGTAAGAAAGAAGTTTCTCATGAGTTTTGCTGAATTAGTGACTGAACAATGCTTTAATATACCAGACCTCTCTCTAAGTAAGAAATATTGCAATAAGTTATAAACTTAGCTCAGCTCTGAATTATGCGTTGTGTATTCAGGCTATTCTAGGCCTATAGTATGTTTATCTGTTGACTTCCACTAAGATTTAGGGTCTATTTTGACTTAATAACTTGCTTTATTTTGTTTGACATATATTTTATGTCTTCCATGTGCATGGATACATAAGATACACAATCGTGGGTGATGGTCTTGAGAGAAAGTGCAGCACTATAAGTACTAATAATAGTGGTTGTAACATAAAAAATAACATATCCCTGTTTTTTTCTGGTGTCTTGACACTCCTTAACTGGTCTAGAAACCTTAATAGATGGTAAGGAGCACAAGATGAAGGAATTATTTCATTATGCTTTTATTATATTTTATTGGAAAGTCCAAAACATTAAAAAAATAAATCACCATATCCTGTTGAAATATGGTTATCGTGTTCAGTGCAAAAAAGCATTTTGCAAAGAGTACTGCTGATTGGCATCCTATCCTATGCCTCCATTTGGGTTTCTAGTATTAAAAATTAGATTAGTGAACAAGTCTGTGCAGCAAGTGAAGTGCTCTTGTTTAGATACAAGTTGAAATGGCACTTATTTTCTATAAGAGATTGTAAGAATATTTATAATTTACGAAGTAAAAAGTTTTTCAGCAGTTTGATCTTTGCTGTTAAATAGAGAAAGATTAAAGCTAAACTAACCTACTGTGTCTATAAATTATTTTTGAATTCTACATTCTGTGTTTCTTTTAGCTTTCCAGATTTGCCTGCCTTTTACTTTTTGGTTTATAAAGGAAGCCAAGGGCCAAATGATGTTGTTATGGACCTCTCCTGTTTCAGTGCACTGCTGAAGCTTTCTTGGAGATGTATATAAGAAGATTAAATAAGAATAAAAATCTAGTGGAAGAGGTGTAATCCTCTACATTTATTAAAGTTTTAAGTGAGGTGACAGAGCAATCCTTGTTTGTCAGAGATGATATAGGAATATCACCTTCTTAACAAAAGAAGGAAAATCCTAGAAACAAACCCAAACCAGGCAGCAATCTGTCCAAAGACAGATTTCGTTTCAGTAGAGTTCATACAGAAAATTTGGTCCTGCCTTTCTGATACGGTGTGCTACTCCAGAAGTGCTAGCAAAAGCACTAGTAAGATTCTATTTTAAAGAGTTAGTGTGGATATGCTTTGAGTGGTTTATGTGAAAATGTAGCTACTTTCATGTCCCACACCACAGATGAGCAACTCTGAATGTAGGGTGCTCTGTGTGAGTGTAGAGTTCTGACTGGAGGTGTGTTTGTCTACCTGGTTGCGTCCTATAAAGTCCATGGGCATCAAAAGACAGAATGCAAAAGCAGTGCAATATATTTGGGGACAATTGATAGAAGGGCAAGTGAATACTCTAAAGTGAATGTCATAAAATATTTTATTCCATGCATTAAATGTCATTCTATACATAATGGTGGTATGGAATGGAAACATCCATGTTAGCAACTAGAAAATGTTATGAGTAATTGGTTCTGTAGATTGGGGGTTTTTTTGTATTAAGATGGATGGCATGATAATGAATAATTCAGACCGATCTTCTCCAGTGTGTTTTTGGTATATATATAATGGTGTAGACAATGGACACGAGTGATTTTTACAAATGCTCAGTTTTAATGGATGATCATTAGAAAGGTTAGCAGGAGTGCAGTGTCAGAAACACTCTCGTTAACTGAGGATGATCTTCCTGTTCTATAGAGCAATGCAAGTTTGAATTCTAGGAAGAGTTTAACTGCAGCAATATGTCACTATCTGAAACAATTAACCTTGTCAGGTCTTGTTAGCTGGGATGCAGCACTGTGCTGATGTAGCCACAGTCTCCCTACTTTGGAGTTACTTAATTTGTGTTAGGTCATGGCTCCATACAAGCCCTTTGAGCCAGCAAACATCACGTGAAGCAAGATAGACTTCATTACCATTCTTGCCTTTGCCTAATTTTTCAACTGCATAAGCTGTGGATCTTGGTTTACAACATTTATTTCACCTTTGTATTGCTATGTTTATCATATTGTCTGACATTGTAGTTTTTGAAAAGCTAAGGAGAACAAGCTATTAAAACACTGAACTATTTGTGGAGACTTTGCAATGGAAATATCATTTATCTTCCTATGAAGTGATTTCAGGATCAAGCTGAGGGTGATGTTCCAGGCAATGTAATATGATTATTCATTGCTCAGGAGTTAGACAATATATCCTTTTAAAAATTATTATATATTGATGACTGAAAAGGAAAGCTTGACAAACTGCCATGAAAATAACATCCTCCCTTGAGAAATTTTGTTTGATAAAATGATGACCTCCTAGTATAAATTCATTATTGCAATATCTGGGGAAAAAAAATGGTTATGTCCACTATCCATATTTTTGGATCACTAGGAAAAAATACATGTGATCAAAATAAATCACAATTGTTGAAAATAGAAAGTCTTCCTCCCCTGAAATTAAAACCATGTCTTTTATGATTTCAAGATTTTGCCCAATATTGTGTCATAGTTTGCTTTTCATATACAAAATGAGCTTTGAACCTCTGTTTCTCCAATGCAAAATATCAAGTTATAGTAAATGTCTTATTGTAGAAATTGATAAGAATTTCTATGAAAGCACTTTTGAGTAAAGCTCTGTTAATTTTTCCTATTACATTTTGAATACTGCTTATAAATTATAAAATACTTTGGATACGCTAGAGTTTCTCTTTTTTTGAATTCTCTTTTTCAAGTATTTCTTGTTGTCTTTTCTGTGAAACCATATTTAAATAGAATTACTTGCATATATTTAAATAATGTTCTAGATTATATATTTGCAAATATATTTCCATAAAAACAGATCATATTTTGAATAACTATAAATAAGGACTGTTTAAAGATGACATGGGAAACATCCTCAGTGAGGATAAAAACAGTCATGTGGATAAACAGCAGATTAGCTTTTCAAAGGAAATACGTTGTCAAACAAACACTGCAAAACAGAATGGACTCTTGCAGACATTCAGTGGATTTGCCTCATCAGAAAGGTGCAGCACTGATGTGCCTTTGGTTTATTTGATTCTGCCTTTGTATTGCATTCCTCTAATAATGAAATGTCAGGGTTGTATGGAGTTGTTTTCTAGGTGATAGGAGATAGTTTGTTCCATGGGGAACAGCTAAATATGTATGGAGGAAAAAGCTTGAAGAGATCTCTGGTGAGGACCAAAGAGACAGCAGGAAGCAGTAGTTTATCAGTTTAAGCTGAGCAGGGTGAGAAGCAGCTCTCAGGCCTCAAAAGAAAGAACCTTCCAAGGGAGCATGGTGGGGCTGGCTGGTTTCTGCACCAACCCAGAAATCCTGTGTGGATACAAAGCACAGGAAAGTTTTTTATCAGCAAACTTTGTTGCCAATAAACTGCTACTTATGTTTATGAAGCTTTAAGCTGTCAATAATTGGTGTAATATGAGGGAATTACCCTGTCATAATTATGTCCACAGCACTTCATGTTCTGTTGGCATAGATGTATGAACACAATGCTTTGCCTTTTAAAACACATATAACAATCATAGGAGTTCATTTACTTGAATTTATTGAGTCATGTAGTCCTTTGGAAGATACTTTGATACATATATATATGTATGTATGTATGTATTGGTTTTCATGTTTGGGCTTCTGAATTCCAAATTCGTATTTTTATTGAAATAAGACTGAAAGATTAAATTCAGATTTTTCTATGTGGTACTATGAAACACATTAGGAATATTAAATATAATAAAATTATTTGATAAATATGGAAAAATTATAGTTAATTTATGTGGTCTTTGAATTACTTTGTTATCATGATAATAGTGTCATACTTTGGAGCTCAAAGCTGAAGATGTCATTTAAATATATTCCCTCATTTGTTTCTTTGTTATAGTTTCTGTTGATCCAAACCATCTCTTTTTTCTCCATTTTATTTTTATATTATTGCAGTTTTTCGTAGCACTTAATTTTACACTTTGCTTAAGAACTATTTGTAAGTAAATACTATTTATTTTTAATTTTCAATGGAACCAAACTATGGTTTACTCCTGCTGATGTTTAAATATTACTTAATTTTAAGAATGCAAATACTTCTGCTCACTTTTGTCAAGTACATATGTGTTCACTGGCAGAGTCAAAGCTTATGAATGTTTCCAAATAAGAAATCTAAACATCATTATGAATACATCAAATGAGGCTTAATATGATTTTTAGAAGAAAACTAAAATTCAGTGTTATTTTGTGATACTAGTAGAGGAAGCTTTGAATTCTCTGTTGAAGGTTATATAAAAGTTGAAAGTGCTAGAATGCCAACTTGGTGTATATAGTTTTTTAAGAAGAAAAGCCTTTTGCTAGGTGAACAGAGACATTATTTATTGACAGTATAGGTCTGCACAGTAAGGGATAATAAATCCACCTAGAAAAGCAGCCACAAAATAATTTTACGATTAGAGTTGATATCCTAGGCCAGATTAATCCCTGTTTGTTTGTTGTTTTTTTTTTTTCCCTGGTAGATCAGTAGAATGTCAATAGGGATTAATTTATCCCTTATGAAAACACCCATTCCTCAACTGTAACTCCCAAACCCATCACCTTTTCTTGTATCAGAATATAGCCAAATGTGTATCTATGTATATATATATTTATATGCTGTTTTTACATGCCTTCTGACAAAAGTTATCATAACATGCCATTGTTTGTTCTGTGGGTGCCAGATGTTGTAAAACATAAAATGTTTAAGCTAGAGCTCTAAACAGTGAAGAACTGATACATTGGATATTTTTGCATCCCTTGAAATATGAATGCCTTAAGTGTCAGTCAGTCCTACTGTATAGGGGTTTGTGAAAGTCAGATTTCCTAAGTTCTTTAAGTGAGATTAATTTCTTGTAGTTGCATAATGTATTGTATTAATGTCTACTATTTCTGGTCTCACTGTATGAGGAGCAAGCACTGAGTTCTAATGGAAAGATAATGACTACCAAGTAAAAGCTTCAGGTCTCTGAATCATAGTACTAGATAAAAGCATGAAAAATATTGTCATGCTATCCAGATTCTTAAGTTTACTCAGTCTCCTTCTGGAAGTTTTTACTCAGGGTATTTTGGACTTGGGAGAAGGAATAAAGGTGTATTTCTTTAGCTAAAACAATATATTATATTAAGTTGCATAGCATCTCTAATTTATATACATATATAGCCAATTACTTTTACATCTAAGTATGACAACATTGATGTACTTAACTTTTGCAACATGCCTAATGTGATTCCTATTCTGTAGATTAGAAGTAATACAGAAAGAGACAAACTGGAAAATAGTGTCGATATATATACAATTAAGCAACAGACCAGGAGAATTTTCTGAAACGACTGTGTCAATGATGGAAAACTTTTTCATGACATGTTCTAGAAGTGTTATCAGCACTAGATTTCATGATTCATAGCCTAGGTCACATGTCATGAGCAAGTTCCTATATGAAATCAATCACTAGGTATAACAGGGAGATTAATGGATTTAAGTAACCTTCTTTTCTTTCCTCTGAAGCAGAAGTGACTTCATTACTCAAAACTCTCAGTAATGTTTGGTAGAAAATCTGAAGACAAGGTGTATCGCTGTGTTGAAAGCATATGAGTTTCTGGAACCCAAGCTCACAAGAAGTTGAGATGCTATTAGCAACATATTCTGTTTGTCATAGATTGGCTATTACTTACCAGCGTGTTTTATTCAGAAAGGCCATTGAGTTTCTAACTGTATCTTTAAACTCTTAAATATCCTTTTCCTAATTTGCCTTTAATTAATTTTTCCAAAGTAATTTGTGGAATGTAGGACAGAGGTAAGAGGCACATAATTGTCTCATGCTTGGTGTTCTAACTGCACTAGACAGCTAGTACTGAACATTTAGTACTAGACTAGTTAGTGCTAGGCATGAGAATGTGAAACTGTGTTCTGGAGAAATTTATAAGACAGCTGAGAGCAGGTAAGGAGATCAAAGAAATATGACAATTTTCAGTCATTGTGTCCACAGGCACATAACAGCTCTCTCTTATGTGCATGTTAATGGTTCAGCTTTCTATGAAAGCCCTGCCTTACTTGCAGTTAACAAAGATTAATTACCTCAACTCTAGCATAGCATGTCTGCACTGTAAGAGGTGGTGAGTTATCTTCCTGTTTTCATCGTCTACCTTCAACTGTTCTTAATGCATTGCCTGTTGACAATAATTGTTTCCTTAATAGCCTAGATTTCTTTTGCATACGTAGGCAAGGATACAAGAACATAGAAAAATAAAAAACCGTAACTTCTTATCCAATTTCAGATTCTCCAAATGTCATTAAGTTATGCAGCAGTATCCCAGATGACAGATATGATACATCCTCTGTGGAAGTATTTTTGTGATTGCAGCATGGAGAGAGAGATATATGTATATGTATTTTTTTAGTCTTCTGTGGTATCAGTATGAGATTTTCTTGAGGTATAGTGAGAGATTAATAATGAAACTGAATTAAGCATTACTTTGCACAGGATCATTTCATGATACATATATACAATGGATGTTAGTGGAGAGTAGTTTATTTTGTAGATAGCTTGAAGGAGTTTATTGAAATTTTAAGTACTTAGCTGTCCAGTTAAATTTATATTCTGAAAGCTGTGAGCTGTAGATGAATGTTGGATATTAGTTCTGTGAATGAAAATTACTTCTTAATTTTATGCTACAATTCTTTACTACTTAACATAGTAGTGAGTAATTTATAAGTAAATAATAATGAGACAAAGTATTTTTTGAAAGTAATGTTTTTCATGTGCGGAAAATACAGAATGAATGACTATCATAATTGTAGATCTCTTAAATTAAGGAACACCCCCCCACACCCCTAATATTCAATTGGGAGAAACTTAAGATAGAAAATAATTTTTTGGTTAGTTCACATACTTTTTTTTGTTCTTTGGCTGCATTCTGCAAAGTTCAGCAGTCAAGCATGACTTAAGAAACAGTAAAGTTCCCTTAGGGACACTTTGGGGATTAGAGACATACTGTAGTAGAAAATGTAAACATGATAGAGCAAAGAGCAAGGTCAAGCAGAGCACTGTCTGTTAGCAGAAGATCTTAAACTTGATTCACTGCTTCTCTATAAATTCTCTCTGCAGAAAAATAATGATGTCTGACATACGGACTGGATTCTTGCAGGAAGGTTTTTGCATAAAGTACAGTTGCTTAAGCAAAATAGAAAGATGACACTTTCAAATAATCAGCCATGTTATTCCAATCCAAAATTATTGGTCAGTGTAAAGGCTTGCTAGACTTAAAAACTATCAAGATGAAATTAATTACTTTAACCTGAAGGAGTTTCTAAATTTGCTGGGATTATAGATTTATGTTGTGCTTTAAATTAAGAGATATAGTAAAGCCCAGGTGAGTACTAGTGCAGTATAGTACATCTAAGGTAGTGATAAATCCTGAACACTTTGAACTTGTCTTTTGGCCCCAACATCAAAAGTTACGATTTATTTTTAATATAAAATTGGTTTGTGGTAGGTGTATTGATTTTTGGAGCAGTTGGACATAATCAGTGTCAAATGTGTGTGTTTATCACTTATTGCAAATTATTACTACCGTGACTTCAGTTTGGAACCATACTTCAGTTAGTGTCTCTACGTTTTTGAAACTGGTGGTGGGCAGTCTCCTGAGACAGCACAGCTAAGTGGCTCTGATGGATGCATTCTTCTGTGGGCTGAATTAACATTCGCTTTGGAAAAGGCAGAAGTGCCATGTGTGCCTAATGATGTTGAGGTTTACCACTGGAAGTATAGAGGATTACAAGTGATTTGATTTTCTAAAGTATCCTTTACTTAACATGTTACATCACTCCATTTTTCAGGTCTGTTCTGTTTACAAGTCTTGTAAGTTTCTTTGAAGGCACCTTATCATAGGGACTCTGTTTTCATATTCAGGAAGAAAATATTCATGCTAAAAGAAATATTCAGGAAGGCTAGATGTCTCATAGTGCCCTAGAGATAGTATAATTATGTTATTCTGAATATATTATATTTATCCTGATGTCCCATATGCTACTCTTTCATATGTGAAATTTGTCTCATGTCTTTTACTGTTCTTCCACTCATCTTTTGTATAATTTTAAAACTTTAGGTAATTTTAATTTTTTCTTCCATCTGTCCTTCCTTCCTTTTAATATTTATAACTATTGTTTTTCTGGTGTGAAAAAATATTGCCTACAGCACCATGTGGATTCAGATATAAATCTGTCCTTTCCAACGATCTACCAGCCTCTTCAAAACTTTGAAATACTTGTTTCGTATTAATGAAATAGAAGATGAACAGGTAATGTACTTTTTAGTCAAGGAACAGAATAGAGATATCAGGATGCTTAAAAGATTGATAGTTGCTCTTATCTGCAGATTAAATAAGATTCTGAGAAACACAGATAATGTTACAGAATACCTGTGACCCTTTACCAACTCCCACAAACGCAAATAGATGGGGATTTAAGGGAGGATCTTACAAGTGAGAATCTCACTGTTCCTGACCAGCAAAGCACTTAAGCACATACTCAGCTGTAAGCATGTGGCTAGCTCTACTGCGCCCAAATCTGATTTGCTTATAAGCAAGCATATGTTTAAATGCTTTAGTGAATAGGAGCAGACCACTCTGTGGCTTTCAGGACTTGACCCTATCAGTCAAGGAAAGTAATGTTAAAGGGATTCTGTAGGCTTGGAGCATAATCACTAATGGTGATCGTTACAGTCAAAAAATACTGACTGGACAGCACATTTCTGAAGTGCTGTATCTGGCACACACAGTCATGGATTCTGGTGGAGAAATCTGAACTGTTAAAAAAGGGTCATTCAGAATAATGAATGAAATCCAAGTATTTGCATTTTTTCACTTGATTTTAATTATTTTCCCTAGTTTGTGTAGACCATTAAATGCTTGATTAGTGCATAGCATACCATGATTATTATTACTGTTTTTACTGAAATAGCACTGAATAATTTTTATAATTCTCTGGTTTTAGATGGATTTCTTCTTTCTAATACTCTGTGACTCCAGTACAAAATATGCAAGTTATTCTTTATAATGTGCAAACATTCTTTTAATTTCTGGTATCTCCAACATGCTTCATGTATGTTGATGTTAGTCTTCTAGTATTGAAGTAGCTGTTTATCAGTTTGCCCATTTTTTTTTTTTTTACTAGCTTTTAATGAACGCATCTGTGGTGAAGAAAAAAAATTACAGCTTTCGAAGTGGTACCAATGCTAGAACTGTTTGTATAACTGAGTTTGGGGAGCTAAAATCCAGCTCCTCTTAGCTGCAGTTCTTCTCTTTAGCAGTCCTTCCCGTACAATAATCTTCAGTAGGATCTGTACTTAGAGATGGCTTGCAATAGAATAGTAAAACTTGTTATATTACATAACAATACACATCCAATCTTAAGACAGTGGAGCTAATGAATAAAGCTGTACTCTGGGAAACATAAAACTTGGATGTTGTTCCTGATCTGGTCTTTGCTATTTTTTGAATGATTTTAGAAAAATCAATTTAATCTTTTATTTCTATTTTTCCTCTTCCATGTAAAATACTTTGAGATAAATTGAGGAGGAGCTGGGTGAGTAGAGAATATTTTCAGGACTCTGCTTTGCTTCATCTTTCTCTGAACAGTTGCGGAGAAAGGAAAATGTTTTGGTTATTGTTCTGAAATTCTCACTTATCTAAAAAAATGCCAACATAAATACGGTACTACACTTGTATCTGTTACCAGTTTCTGAATCAATAGGATCATAAATGACTAAAGAAATAATGGAAATTCTGTGATGTTTAATTTCTTTCTGTTGAAATTACTAACTTGAAAATGCTCGTTTAAAGTGGCATTATTCTATTTTGTAATAGAGATTGCTTTTAATCTAGTGGGGTTTTTTATTAAAATCTATTATATAAAATAGATTATGCATACACATACTTTGTTGCTGCATTATACATGTTTAACTCATATCACAGAATCAATAGATTTGGAAGAAAGTAATCTATATAAAGCAAACGTAAAGAGTTAGCAAGTTTGGAGCAAACCAGCTATTTTTAGCGAATTCAGCTAAATGTAGATATTTTGATCAATAATTGGTAAGGATAAATACAGGACTGCCATCTTACATGCATGAAAGCAGTAAGATGGAACTTTTGTTTTGGATGATTTTGCATAGCATAAACACCTTTGAAAAATAAAGTTGGTTCAGGCTGTCTTTGGGGATAGAATTTGGAGAACAGCAGTATAACAGGATGAAAAAAATACTTGATGCTTTTTCCCTATTGTCTGTACTCTGTTTGTCTGAGTGATGGACCCTGTCCCATTGGCTCTCAGCAAAAAGAATTTGATTGAATTTTACTGCTTGCTTAACTAACAAGACTGGGTGTCTCCTGAACTCACTTTTGCTCTGTGCTTCAGACTCCTTCCCTTGTAAGTCATTCTATATGTTTATTGTATGCGTCAAATTGTTAAAACTGTTATTTCTAGATTGTTTTATTTAAGATTTATTTTTAAACTCGCAAATACAAATTCAGTGACTCTGCCTCTGTGTGGACGGGTGTTGACACCCTGTGGCTAACTAGATTAAATCACAGATGAGTATTTAATAGGGGTATACTATGGGACATCTCCCAGACTTTATCTACTGCTTGAATACAGTAGTCTTATAGCTGAATTGTGTATTAACTATGCAACATGATTCTGCTCTCATTTCCTCAAGGGTATATGTGAAAATAGTGCAATAATATATTGAATAACAAATGAATTTTATGGCTGCTTTTCCTTATCCTGATTCAGTACCTTTTAACTACTTATAAGGTAAAGTAAGAGCAGGTTGCCAAGTGTACAAAAGCATTATGTGATATGTGGTGAAAGTATCTTTTAAACAGTCATAAAATCTATGTTCTATTCATTGACCATTCCAAGCATTCATTTACAAAATCTTTAAATCTTTTTTATTGCTGTTGGTGACACGACATTTCTCTGGAAATATATTTTTATATCTTAATGTCTGTTTTTACATTAAGTGCAGTGCTTCAACCTTAAAACACAGCAGTAAATTCAGAGTAGAACCATTCAATGCAGAGACTTTAATTGACTGAGAATAAGGTGCACTTTAAGCACTGATAAGAATATGGATTTTTAAATAACATCCATTTGCTTTTTTTTCTATAGGTTTAGGACATTATGTGAAAATATAATGACTTTTTATTATTTATTTTCATTATTTAGTAGGGTAGTGGTGACTTTAATAAAAGCATATAACAATCAAGGTGTTTTTTTTTTTTTATATCATGCTTAAAGGAGACTCCATAAGTGAAGCCAAGGAATAAATAAAACCTCAGAATAACTTTACCATTCATGAAGCCAAAAACTGATTTTTTCCCAGTACAGTTAGTATGTTCATCAAATAGTCATGATTAGGCAACCATATCCTCTTCAGGCACTCAAATAAAATTATAGTCCTTATAGCATAACCTCATAGACTGTTTCACATCAAGCAGCGCAGTGTTTTGCACAAGTAATAGAACACTTCTTAATACTTTCTCTTCTTCCCTCATCCCCATTCCTCTTCTTCGCATCCTTCCTTCGGGCATGCACGCTATATGCTGCCCAGCACACAGGAAGGGTAACAGTCTTTCAAGTAGGCAGGTGCCAAGCCTTTTAAGAGTTTGTAGATGAAAACTAACACTTTCAGTTTCACCCATAAGTTGGCAGACAGCCAGCGCAGGTCATGGAGTATTGATGTTAAGATCTCTGTCTAAAATATACGACTTAATAAATGGATTGCTGCCCTTTGCATTAGCTCAGATTTCCCCTTGCATCAGTGCTAGAGTTGCTTCGTGTTGAGCAAATTGCAATAATTAGCCCAAGAGGACACTTTAGACTAAATTCTTACCTAATTTTACACCCTCTACAGTGCCAGTCATCCCAGTGTATAGGGTATGTAAATCAGAACGGAGTTTTGCTATTAGTTGTTGACACTTGGCACCATTTTGAGCTGCCTTCTCTCTATAACTGTACTAACTAGAAACCTTCCCCGCTTCCTTTAATAAATTGTATGTGAGCTGTTTGCGGGCATTTTACTTGCTGGTGTTACATGACATGTTATCTATTAAGAATAATTACTGGATCTATTAAAACTTCCAGGATTTCATTTTTTTTTATGATTTAAAGGAATACTAAAAAATAGCAAAGTTTTTTCTTGAGTTAACAGAAGGGTTTTGTGGCAGTGTAGTTTTGGGAAATGGCAAGTGGAGCCTTTTGTTCTTTTCTTTCCATGGGTAATTCACTGCACCAGTCCTTGAGGTAAAGTTAATTTAATTTATTTGATATTTCTCCTTTCACTTTAATCCATAAGGCTGGTCAGAAAGCTGCTCCCATGTAGTGCTCCGTGGGTCTCTGCCACCCCCCCAAACTATCCTCCCACTTTATGTAACACCATAGTCCAAAACACTGTGTCACTTCAAATTTATGCAACCCGTGCTGCTTTCACTGTACTGAAGATTTTTCTTATGGTTTTGAGGGAGAGCAGGTCTGCCTTGATAGCTTCCCACACTATCTCCCTTTAACTTCTCAAATATCATTGCCTAGTTTCAAGTTTCATTACAAGTGCTTTGACCAGTTCTACTTGTTGCCAGTTTTAGACTTTTGCATTCCAGTTATTATATTCACTTGGGAATAAAAGCTTGATGTGCTATAAATTTACTTTTCTTTTACAAGAAACAGAATATAGTTCTTTGGAAGTTAATCTATTGTCCCCATTTGTCTGATAACCTTTGGACTGTTTTTTTTTTTTTTTTAAGAAAGTGAGTGAAAACATATTTCAGTGTTCTTGTAGCAAAGTATTTTAGTGTAAGAAACCACAGTGTAGACATTTACTATATTTCAATATATTCCTCCAGACAAGGAACTCTGAGACATAGCATTTAGAAATTTTTAGACAAAGGACAATTCATTTAACCAAAACACAATGTGAGTTCTCTTTTAAAGTTTTTTTTTTTCTTTTACAGTGGGAAAATGTATTTCTTTTCTCTTCATGTGTTACTCTTCATAATCCTTCATAAAACTTTAAAGTGTCAGTCACTTAGATAATTGAAAACACATAGTATACTTAAGACTTATATAGTTGTTAAATTAACTTCTGAGTACATTTAAAGACAAAAAAATTATAGTAAAAATGGTTTTTTCCCAAGTAATTTTTGCTTCTAATTATGCTATAAGAAAAACAAAAAAGATTTTACAATTAGTGAGGTTAAAATATTCTCTTCTGTTTAGTCTTTCATCTTGAGTTTTGAGAAGATGAACTACCATGTTTATCATACTTATTTTGACCTTAACCTTTTTTTAATGAAAGAGACTTAAAATGTCCCAGCTGGCATGTCTCCCACTGTTGGGAAAAAAAAAAAAGAAGAATGCTTTGAGTTGTTTTTCCTGTGCAGTATCCTGGCAGGATGAATAAAACCTAGTAATGTGTTAGTCAGAGTCAGTAATACTGTTATTTGGAGATGGAATTTGAGAGATGTATTCCCCCAGTTTGTTATCAAACCTATGAAGAAACAGTGCAGAGAACGAAACATCAGAAAATACATTAATAATCATACATAAGCTTTAAAACATGCTCCTCTCCTTATTTTAAAAATTTATTGTTTTACATCAATAAATACAAGCCCAAGAGTCATAACAACATCTTTACAACTTTTAATGTAAGGTAGTTTGGCTCGTTGGAAGCTTTATGTACCAGACCATTAAGTTTGAACTAGGACAGTCCTTGTGATTTTAGTGCAATTTACAAAATGTGTACCAGCTAGAGACCTGGATTAAGGAGCTTTATGCAAATCTCTGTGCCTCATCTGTAAAAGCATACTTCAATCACAGGTGAGAATTGGCTCAGAATATGTTCTCATAGTAGTATCAAAAGGGCATTGCTTCCTAAAAGTCAGCAGATTCTACTTTGGTGCAAAAGTATTGCAGTACAGACATTATTTTCTTTCTTTTTTTTTAAAATCAGTTTATCATTCCATTTTCTCAATTCTGTAGTGTAAAATGTGAAGGAGATGAGGTATATTTATTTTGCAGCCTATATCAGCTGTCTATATTGAATATTGTCTGAGAGAGTGCCTCTGAATGGAGAACACCTTGCTCCAGATCACTTCCAGACAGATGTGGGAACCAGCATAAGGCTGCCCAGATAACAGTAGTATTTGATCATGGTCAAAGATGAGAAATAATTCAGTGCCTTGGGTCATATTCTAGTGAAAAGCATTCTGTTCTATTACTCAGAACTGGAATTATATGCTTTTGCTTTTTGGCAGTTTCTGCAATTATAGAAGTGTAAATAACACCTTATAGGTGTTCTTCACCTAAAAGCTGTTAGTAGCTGTGCACACTAGCTGTGTATAGCACCTGCATATGTTGCTGATTACATTATATACTGGTTTTTTCTGGATAAAAAGTTATGTTCTCATCATAGTGCTTGAAAGAGTGTTCTTCCTGACTCAATTAAAATTGTTTATGCTTTATAGTGAATATTACTGCTAATATGACCTGTGCATTGTTGTAGCCTGTTGATGTAACATGGACTTTATTCAACATGTTCAGAATTCCTGGGTAGTTCCTTTGGATTTTTTGTGGTGTCAGGATTTCAGCTGTTCAAATCTAATATCACAGCTTTTCTGACTTTTCACTCAAAGCCTAAATACAGGAAAAGGTTATTACGTTTTCTTTTAATAAGACTAAAGTCCTTTAATTTATATGGCTTGCTTGAAGTTATTTCAGTTGTCAGTGGCTTGGAAGGAGACAGAATAAGCCTGCTAAACCTATTTTAATCTGATACACTACTGTAACAGAAGATCAAGTAGTTCTGGATAGGAGAGAGATTCAAGACTTGTACCTTAGCTAGTTTAGTGAAAAACGCAAAATGTTGATGGAGTCAGATTGACAAATTTGTTCTTTTTGAATGTTCTTTTTACAAGTTAATATTCCAGAAACTGTTATAATCCAAAGTCATCCAAATAAGAGTATAATAAATAAATAAAATATAATTATCTAAATAGCTGTCAATGCCCTGGAAACTTGAAAAAAAATCTTCAAAAGTATTAAAGATGTATAGCATATTTAAGCATTGGATTTTTGTTATCATCTCAGTAGATACCCTAATTTATTTTTCTCTCTGTGAGGCAATTGCATAAGGGATAGGTAATGGTAAAATGATGTTTAAAAGCTTGATTATGGTGGCATTATGTAACAATCACTTTTCAACACAGTTATGGTGTTTCAATTTGCAAATTTTACATACTAAAAAAAATTCAGTCTAGCAAGCTGCAAACTTTTAAAGACTTTAAATCTGCCAAATTATAGCCACTTATTTTTGCCTGACATATTTTCTGCTTAGACCCACATAGGGGCTGCCAAACTTGTTTCTTTTCATTACCTGTTCTATGTCTGGCTCGAAGTTTAGATTTTAGAAAATGGAAAAAAGCTGTTTGTGAAATCACAAGGCTCTTGAGCTCTTAGTTTCCTCTTAGTATCAACGTTTATTTATTTAGGTTTGGGCTGGGTTTCAAAAGATTGAAATTGGAAACAGAGAAGGTGACTCTGAATACCATTTATCTGTATGTAAGCGAACATTCAATGTACATTTAATTTAAAAAATTGCTGTTTCCTACAAGAGGGAGATATTTTTCACATTGTTAAAACATTTTTAGAGGTCACTAGGTGGTCATGTCACCAGCAGGGAGTTTTTGTTTGGCAGGCTGCATTAGCAGTTAGTAACAAATGCCTCCCATGATTCTGTGTTCAAAAGAAGTTGCTTTGTAAGTAACAAATACTTACAACCTGAGAACTGAAGTATAAAAAGTAGTGACAGGGGAAAATGTTTGGAAATGTAAAACAGCATCTTTAGTGGCCAAATTGGAGTGTTTAGGGAGTTGAAGATTACATATCTACTTTATACTTGAGCTTGGAGTTTACAGAAGCAATAATATTTTCACTACTGCAGTTGTGACATAATTTCTAGTTAGTTAAGAACTGTAAGTTTGCAGCTTACAGAAGTCCTTGGTTTGGGATGTATTTAGCATTTTCGATATAATTGTCATCAGATCCTTCATAATCCTTTCAATTTTTGTTTTCTGATGTTGTATTTGCATATTTTACGAATATCTATAAATATTCTGAATTAATTTTCCACAGATTTTAAATGTCTTAAAAAGTAAGAAGGAATACAACTGAATAATACCAAATGTGTACAAAATATTTGGCCAAATCTACACTGTGAGAGAATGGAAGCCATGTTTAAGAGATTCTTTATACTCTCTTAACATGTTTTGTTAATTGAGATATGGTGTGTAAACACTTGCTAGTGAGAGTACAATGGAAATACTAGTATTTGGAAAGAGAAAGTACAGTGAGTTTGACTGAACATATCAGTTTGTTGTATATTTAATAAAAGTTCACTTATAGACAGATGTTATTAGCTGGAACAGTGGTTTCTTCCTTTAACCATAGAGTTCACTTTTCCTGATGAATGAAATACAGAAATTCTGGTTATTCCAGTGTATAATTTAGGCCCCATAGCATACTACAATGCAAAAGAAAATGGGGAAGGGCTCTAGAAGAAGATAATGCCCATGGTGATCCTAATCAGGAGCAACTGCTTGATTTTATATTTTAGGAGTGCATTGACTCACACCTAAACTCTGACCCTGATACCCATCCTGTTCCATTGCCAAAATCTCCACAATCCCTAGGCCTTATGCAGTCAGATGCACTTGATAGGATGGTTATATTTTCATTTAAACTGACTGTGGACAGAGTGAGCCCTTCTTTGTAGGACACAGTATCTGTAGGCCTTCTGTGTCTGTTGGACACGTAGCCTGCCCATTTGTGTTTCATATGAGGTATATCTTCTATGGAGAGTCTGCAAGGGATGGACAAAACTAGAAGCAAGATGAATTGGACACATGATATCTTTTTCTTTAGCATCTCAAAATAATTGTTTTCTTAAAACAAAGCTTTGCACTTCTCAAAGGGAGCCTCTTGGTGATGGACAGTGCTGAAAGTACCAGAACCAAGAATACCTCTGAACTATGGCAGGATGAGATCTGTGTGCAATCCCATCAACTTACCTTTATACTTAACTTCCACAGGAAGGAAACTCTAGAATATAAGATAGAAGAGAGCTGCTGTGCCCTCTGATCCTGTGACCTTGTGAAAAGCAGGCTTCCAATCTGGATGAGCTGAAGAATAATGTGCGCCAGCTGTGCAGACTAGATGTAGCATTGGGAACCAAGAGTCTTTGACAAAAAAAAGTACTTGGAAAGGCAGATTAGTCCAATTAATACCACATGGTGACCTTAGGAGGACTAGAGTCCTTGGGGTCCCTTTTCAGAATTAGACCTGGACCAAATCTAGCAGCTGTTTTTTGTTTACACTAGAGGGTTGCTGTGGTTTAGTTAGCTATGCTATTGCTTGTCTGTATTGAATAGGAAAAGACCAGGTCTGGAATTCTCAATATCTCTATTTTATTATACTCAAAAGACACATTCTGATAATTTTTCTGGGGATTCCTGGCAGGAGAAATACGAAACTTAATCCTTACCTCAAGCTCTGCTGTACTAGATTAGCTCATGTATTACTATGTCTAGGGCTAGAGAAGATAAAGAAGAGTGTTATCTCGTCTATGGGCCAATGGTATATCAAGCAAGGAGCAAAGGACTTCCTCTTTCTCATGTCTGTGTTACTTGGTTGGTCTAAAGTCTGCCTGCGAACTCTCTTATTTCCTTTATTATTATGGGCATTCTGCTCTATCAGGAGCTATTGACCTTGTCTGACTGCTGAGAGGTATGGTTATGTTTATCTTCATTATTGTGGGCTATAATGATGCAATAACTGTGAGCGGTGGCTTTATGCTGGGTAATGGCACTGTCTGTGATTAATGAGATTTCCTTAAAATATTTTCCTGAGTAGGGCTTGCTAAAAGTGATTTTAGCTGTTTGGAATAAGCAGTATTTATTCAATAAAAGAATTCCATTGTCCTTTGTAGGGTTCTTACCACTTTAGTTTCTGTGAAAAAGGGATCTGTGGGATATTTTGAATGTTTTTCAAAAACTTAAAAATTTTTTCTTTAATCATTAAGCTAAGGAAGTTGCAGCTTTTTAAAGAACTGTGATTCTATGTATGATGATATTTTACATATACAGTATGAAATAATTTGTAATTTGGTGGATTCGTATTTGTATGTTAAAGAACAGAGTTTGAAGAATTCACCATCAAGAAGATAATAAAAATTGATTTATCAGCTGGTAAGTGTTGGTAAATGCTATTTACTGTTTTGGTAGCTAACTTACATCTTCTCGCCTCTCCTGTAGCAGCTTTTCAACTAGAAAATTTTATCAACGTGCAGTAGTCATTGTCACAGAACCATAGAATTGTCTAGCTTGGAAGGGGACCTTTAAGATCATTGATTCCACCCACCACACTAAATCCTTCCTTCAGGTAGTTGTAGAGAGTCGTAAAGTCTCCCCTCAGCCTCCTTTCCTCCAGAGTAAACAACCCCAGTTCCCTCAGTTGCTTCTCACAAGACTTGTGCTCTAGACCTTTACCCAGCTTGTTCTGCCCTTCTCTGGACACACTGCAGCACCTTAATGTCTTTCTTGTAGTGAGGGCCCCAAAACGGAAGACAATATTCGAGGTGTATCCTTAGCAGTGCGGAGGACAGAGGGGTGATTCCCCTGTCCTGCTGGCCACACTATTCCTGATACAGGCCAGGATGCTGTTGGCAGCCTGGGCACACTGCTGGCTTGTATTCAGCAGCTGTCAAGCAATACCTCCAGGTTCTTTTCTGCTGGGCAGCTTTCCAGCCACCCTTCCCCAAGCCTTGGCGCTGCATGGGGTTGTTGTCACCCAAGTGCAGGCACCCGTCACCTGGCCTTGTTGAAGCTCCTCCCGTTGGCCTCGGCCCATCGATCCAGCCTGTCCGGATCCCTCTGCAGAGCCTTCCTACCCTCAAGCAGATCAATACTCCCACCCCACTTGGTGTTGTCTGGGAACTTAGTGAGGGTGCACTTGATCCCCTCATCCAGATCATTGATAAAGATATTAAAGAGAACAGGCCCCAGTACTGTCCCCTGAAGAACACCACTTGTGATCGGCCACCAACTGGATGTAGCTCCATTTACCACAACTCTTTGGCCCCAGCCCTCCAGCCAGGTTTTACCCAACAAAATGTGCACCTATCCAAGCCATGTGCAATAGCCAGTAATCATTTATTTGCTGACTTGGAAAAAGTCATAGTTGCTGAGACTTATATTCTTTTCCTTGAAAAACTTGAAAAACAGCCTCTCTCAACAATACAAACGTATGCTTGTGTCCTTAAAGGAATTTAAGGTGTTTTCTGAAAGGAGGTATGGGTATACTGTGGTTTCTGTCCATCTCAAATCAGATAATTGTTTTGGTTTAGGTACTTTGGGCGCTGTTTTCAGCTGATATTGATGGCACTCTGACTTATTCAGTTAACTGTGCTATGGCTACCTGATGTTTAGTTACTGATAGTGACATAAACATGATGATGAGGCACTATACAGAATAATCTCCACAGATAAACTCTGCCAGGTAGGTTTCAGGCTTGTCCAGTTTGTCCAGCAGCTGTCTGTGCATCAGCTGGCTGGAACTGGAGATGCTGAGGTACATGGGGCAGAGATCTCAGACTAGCCAGCTCGCTGGCTTAGTGACAGCTCTGGCACAACTGCAGAATGTCAAAGAGCTGTTAGCACTGGAGTAAAGTGGCAGCAGTACCCACTAAGAAAGAAGGCAGGCGACAACAGCTCAGAATCATGAATAGGAAGAATGCCAGGGTGGATCACTGAGTGGAGTGTTACTCCTTAAGAGATTTTCCACTGCAAAAACATTGGTGAATAGTGATGATGATTGTGTTTGGATGGGAATACTTCAAAAATTACCATCCATTCAGCATTCCAGGTCCAATAAATATTCACTGTCTAACAGCCTAGGATTTTATTGTAACCAGTAATAGTTATTCTAGCTGTTGAAAAAACTGAGGAAATATCTACTAGAAGTTCCTCGTTTTATTATAATGCACGTGTCATACACTGTATTGATTTCAGACTACAGAACAAATAATTTTCTCTATTACGTCAGTGGGTGTGACATTGACTTCTTAGAAAATGTAAGAAATTATTTATTTTGGAGGCATTGCCAACGTATGTGAAATTATGTTCACATACACTACCCTGATTTACTTTTCACTTAGGTAGTCAGCATTGATATGTTAAGTTACTGCTCTTCTTCTCTTGCTTCGAGCTAGACTGCTTCCTGTAAATGTGAACTGAATATGTCAGCCTTTATAAACATCATATGCACTCTGTTCCTCCCAAACAATTGTAGCTGTTAGTAATTGTTCATTACAAAGTAATTTCCACTAATGTTCAGAAGCATGGAAGTAATTTGGGGAGAAATATACTTTGTTCTTTTGTACTTAAATAATATGACTGTCTGCCTTAAGGATAAGCTTAAGTCAACCTTAACTGTGGAATTGTGAGCAGTGTTCACGTAGTATAGTTTTAAAATGAGCAGAACAGCCAAGCCAATTGTGTCTCTGGCAGGTTTTTAATATTTGAATATAGCTTATAATGTTTATAAATATTGTATTTATTAGATTTTTGCATAATGTTTATGCAAAATGTTTAAAAATACATCCATTCTTTATTAAGAAAAGCAAAGTTTTTTGTAATGAATAGAATAGCTTATATATGTTTTTTGGAAGAATTAAGGCAAACTTAAATAAACTTCCTTAGCACCTAATACTGACCTGATGTTTTAATTTTGTTAGATCATCTATTCCAGAAAGGATAATGTTGCATTCTCTCTTTCGGCACCTTTTAGGCAACTTTTAGTGTTATTTTCTTGTTTTGTGAAATACTGTTCTAGCCAGCTAACATAGTTCTCATATGCTTTAAAATAATTTCTGGAATAATGCAAATCTTTATTGTATTTTGAGACCGTGCATTTTCTTTTGTCTTAGTGTATTCAACAGCATTGCTACCTGCAGAGTTGAGTTATGCTAATTAACTAGGTTTTTTTGCATGACAGGAAAAAAATTGTACACTTATTTTTGTATGATTTGATTATTTCTGGTTTCTTTGAGCTGCTGAGGTGTTATTATTTCCTGCCACCTGTACAGAATCTCTGCTTATTGCAGAAATTAACGTTCTGTAAATTAAGTTGTTTAATTTCTCATAGCAATGGCATTTACTTCTATTAGCATTTCTCCTTCTAGTGACAGCTCATCTTAAAATGTATCGTATTATTTGAATGAGTCACAAGGCCACCCGGATAGCAATTTAAGAGAGCATTTTCCATAGCAACTACTTCTGAGGCTCTTTCTGTCACGATTTTTTCCAGATGTCCTGGAAAAATTTTCAGGTGATGTTCAAAATCCTGCTCAGAAACATCTATTTTTCTATTGTCTTGGATTCTAGAACTAATGCAAGCTTATAGCAAATGTATGCTTTTGTACATAATTTAAAAAAAATTAGTCAAGTCAACCATGAACATGCAGAAAGTACCTTCTATTTGATTCAAAGCAAACTTTTTTAGTTTGAATTGGCTGGGCTTCTATAAGCACTATGGATTTTTATTACACTTACTGTCCATGCCTTAGGTTTTGGAATTAATTTATAGTTTTTGACTGTAACATAGTCATTGTAGAAATTTACTAATCTTTATTAATTTAAGTGTTCTTGCAAACTTAACTCTTGTAGGACTAACCCTGGGGAAAGCTGATTATATGAATTTACCATCTGAACTGAGTACTTTCCAGTTTCAGTGTTGACACCTGCATTGCTTTTATTTTTTAGTCTTTTTTTTTAAGTTGAGTTTAAATTTGCAGGGAGCTTGTCATCACTGTTGAGTGCCAGATTTAAGTTGAAATGACTTGCATTCTACATGATGCTTCTATACTGTGCTTTTATTTTTCCACTATAATGTTCTTTTAAACTATGACATTTATGTCTGTGTTATTCAAGTGTACTATAATATCTTCACATCCCCTTTACCAAAAAGTGTTGCCATTGATCTAAGTGTCAAGGTTTCCAGTAATAATCCCTTTTGATTTTGATTCTTTCAATCCCTTCAGGTTTTGAGTAATTTATCCTCTAGTTTGTGTCGCTCTGTAATGTCTAGTACAGGCTTAAGTAGTTTGTCTGCCAAAATACTACAGCCTTCTGTAGTTTTTGTTGACTTCTTAAAGAATTCTTAAGTTTTTGTAAGACCATAAACATCACTTTACACAGTGTTCTGCAACAAATCTGTGTAATTTTCTAAGATACAGCCATTAAATGTGAGCAAAATACTAGCTAGTACTTTTAGGTTGTATTTTTCATTTTTTCTTATTGATAGCTTTTCAGATGACTTCTCTATCTTTTCTAAAGCCCTAGCTAAAAAAGAGACTTTGCAAAGTGGACTCAATATATTTTATTTCTAACAGAGAAGTCATTTGTATCCGCCCAATTAATGAAACATAATGAGGAAGGAAAGTCTTGGGTTTTACAAATCTTGCAGATACAATGAGGTGGGAGGAAAATGATGATAATTCCTGTAGTTTTCCATAAGATAAAAGCAGGAGAGAGGAGAAAAATGCTGCATTCTTTATTAGGAAGAAAAGATTTGAAAATATATACAAGACCACTCTGCACAGTTCTGTTACTCCCCTGTCACTTTGAAGATTATTGCAGTGCATTTATTACCAGTGTGTGTGTGTCTAACTGATGAGTAAACTCAGCCGTATGACATCTGCATGGATCTCAGATCCTATGACTGGTGGAGACATGACTGAATGACTACACACGTAAGTGTCTAAAAATCTAATGTCTTGTGACAGGTCCATAGCTTGGTCATAGTTTTGACATGGATCTATTTTTTTGTTTGCCCCTAAGCAGTGCTCAAAGATGAGGAAAAGGCTAGGAATGTCTTTTCAGAAATTAAAAGGCCTGTGTATAACTCCCCTGCTGCTGCTGGTTTTCCAGCTAATTCGCTGACTTTTGAATGGCAGCAAGCTCTATCCAGTTCCCACTGGTTCCTCAGGACTACTTTCTGTCCCCTGCCACCCCTGCTTCTAATCTGAGTGTCTCTGCACGCTGCTGGCCCCCAGCTCCCTCCTTTGATATCTTGCTGTCCCTTATATTGCAAGCTTGGTAGCTTCTTCAGAAAAGGTCTTAATATTCCTTTTCCCCAAGAAGATTCACCTCAGTCAGTTATTTTTAATGTATACCTGAGCATACCCAACCAGGACAGATACCTTCTGACATACACCTAGCTGATATCTACAGAAGGCAGTGATCTAACTATGGAAACAGCTGATAGTTAAAACACTGACAAGGAAGGAGAAGCAGTTTGATTGACCTACCCAACTCATAGTGAGTGCCATAAAGTTGGGGTTTTTTTATTTCTAGTTCATTGATTTTAGTAATTTAAAAAGTGTAATCAAACAACTTTTCAGTAATCAATCTAGTCCTATGGATTGTCATTTTGTTACCCATTTTTAGAGTAAAATTTGGACTAAATTGATCTTGGTTCAAAACAGACTCTTTTTTTGCCCTCAGTAAAAGGCCTTCAGTTTTAGAAGTTTTCCTAAAGACTGTCAGAAAAATTATTCAATCAGTAGAGAACTTCATGTGTTACTCCTGTTAGTATAGTATGATATGTAAGAAGTTAACTCTTTATCAAGATGCTATGTAAACATGCTATGATTTGTTGAGGAACTATTTTAAAATATTCAAATACTGTTATTTCTACTATGATGACTCCTTATTACCATTCAGACATCTGTCTTCATTGGTGCTATACATTATCTCTGATACAAATTAGTGATATACCTTATGTCTTTTTCATCTACTTTGAGAAAGTCAGTATGAGCTGTCTTCATTGTGAGTCAAAGTGTACTATTTTAGAGCTCTAAGTATGTACATATGCCTTTTTAAAAAATGCTTCCGTAGTCTGAAACAAATTTTGAAACAGTTAACCCACCAAAGAAGATCAATGAGCAAACTTCTTTATGCAAAGTTGAATCATATGATGGTCTTCATGCTCCTGTCAATGCTTGTGAATAGCTCCATTAGCAGGGAAGTCATGTAATTAAATAACATCATGTGGTATCCTATTTCTTTAATTCCTTCTCTCCTTCCTTGTAAAATATCTAGGCTTTCATTGTCTTTAATGATACTTTTATAGTTATTATTTTCATATACTGTAGTTTGGGTGTGCAGTTTTTATTAAAAATGAAGATTTTTTTTTTTCATTGCGATAAAGTGATGAATGCAGAGTTAGAATAAATCTTCTCTGAGAAAATAACTTTAGGCACTTAGGTCTTTAGACATCCCACACCTAAAGGAATGGTAGCCTGTAAGTTTGCGAATAAATATCTTAAATTTTTCTTTACTCAGATGCTTAGCTACTTTTTAAAATGTTAACACCAATAGTTAGCGATGCTGGTTTTCAGTGGCATGATCATAAATAGATATCCAGTGGTTGCCAGTATAATGAAATCCTCAGAAACAATATGTCTGGAGCAGAATGTTTAAGTACATTCTGTACCTAACAGTAACTTATCAACTAGACAAATTTATCACAAATATTGCAATTTTAAAAAATAGAAAATGTTGAGTTGTAGTAATTTGCAGAATTTCCTGTATTTATCAAATAAACCTATGTAACAGTTTTAACACATACTCATAGTAGCATAGTAGCAATCAATAATGGATGTCATCTTGTTAATAATGGTAATGATGATTCTGACTTCACAGATCTAAATTAGAATAATTAAAATATTTAAACTGCCAGGAGTTTCTAAGGAGTTTCTTAGTTTAAGGCATGCATACGGAATTCTACTCTGACATATATTTGCGGCTAGTGGCAATTACATGACACTGGTTTACATAATCTCTGTCTCGCACCCTATTGAGCATTTAAACTATGCCCTCAGATCAGTTATCAAATATGAATTATGCACTGCCAAGAGAGTCCTTTTTTGTTAATAGTACTTATTCAGGCAATTTTCTTTCTTGAAATTACCTTCTAATATACTGTAAAGCTCAAGGAATAAATTCTTATATATATTCCTATTGATTTCAAAATGGAGCTAATTATTCCTTCTGATATATTTCAAAGTTCAATGTGATCTACATTGGACTTCATGAGTTTTGTTGGATATGTTATTCAAACAGCAGCTGCTTGTAACTTTATGGTAATTAGAGGTAGGACCTTCAGTTACTTTTGTAATTTTTTTCTTAACTTTCTAATGGAAATGAAAGGAGTTTAGGATCTTTTTATTTGTCTTATCTGTTTTTCAAATGGCTAGTTGTATTGATCAGGATTTATTAAAAGTTGAAAGAAGGCCCCACTCATTCTTTAGCATCACCATGTGCTTTGTACCAAATTACCATTTGGAATATGTTGTCAATTCAAATTAAGAACAGAATACAATTAAAAGTTTATATTTATTTAATGTCTCTGTATCTCAGTTATATATATCTTTGACTCAAATATTTTAAATTCTCTGCAACTTCATTAAAATGATAGTAACTCTTAATAGTAACTTTTTTTCAAGCTTAAACATTTATTTGGCAGTTCAAAAACATTACCGAGAACTATATTCTAGATACCAAGCCATTCATCCAGCAAAGTACTTTTATCTTTGTCTTCTATAAACACAAAAAGTGATGTTGAAGGATAAGGAGGCTGACAATGACAGATTACCTATAGTTTTGTTTTCCTGTTTAACTTAGGTGGACCCTGCCCAGTGCTATGTTCTGCTGTAACACAATCCCATGCTTTCAGATGCCATTGTTCTTGTTCTCAGCAGTTCCCATTTCTGTGCAGCGTTGTGGTATGGCATAAAACAGGCAGAGGTATCTTAACTGAGTGTTGGTTGCATTCCTATGGAGAATCATACAAAGCCATATGAACAGTAGGAGTCAATTCTAGTAAAAAGCTGCAAAACTCAGAAATAATTGTCAGTCATCTTCTAACTTTGGCGGTGTTTTGCGGCACTGTGGATTCTCTCCCTTTCTCACACAGGCTGAAGCTTGTTATATCTACTCACGTGTGAGCAATGCTGCCCATTTGAATGAAATGATAATGCAATGGTTATTGAAGCATGATCTATGAAACTATGATGTAATTGCTTTCACAGATGAATATGTCTTTTCTGAGGGGGGTCTGTTTTTCTTAGCTGTCATTTCCAAACATAAATCATCGAGACATCAGAAGTGCAATGTTACAGGGCTTGAAAAAGTTCAGAGAATTCAAAGGCCTGTTGAGTTCCTGCTTCTTACTTGAAAATTAGCCCCAGAAGATGGTCATGAAGTTCCTTCTTTGCCTTTTAAAATTTCTATCTGAACTTGTACCTTTATACTGGATGGGTTTTTTTTGCTTAACAAAAGACCTATATGCACATTCTGAATTGCTGTTAAGGCAAGAAAAAAAAAGCTATAATTTAAACTTGCCAATCTAAAGACAATATGGTTGCTGTTCCTGGGGGATGTAAGAAGAGATGGAGCTATGGGAATAATGATACATAAGAAATAAGCTGTGGCTCTTTCTGGGGAAGTAAACTAGATGAAAAGGACAAATGGATAAAAAAAGCTGCTTTTCCAAGAAACTCCTCCGTGATTGTTCAGAATTAGGTCCTTTCTTTTGCTTCTTTACATTTTCTATGAAATTTCACATTAGGAACAGTTGTTTCTTCCTGATTCTCCTTGATTAACCTAATGAAAATATACATCTAATACAGATGTAATATAGAGACTGTTGCCTGTCTCACACAATGTAAACTTTGATATCTCCTCCTCACACCTGCTTCCAGCAGAAGTCTTGATCAGATGGTAAATTCAAAGTTTGATACTTGGATAATATGAGGAAAGTGCTTGGTGGATTGGACTGGTGGACTGGGGTGTGTAAGAGGGATGCTCCACTTTACTGCTCATAGTCAGTGGAGCAGCCCTTTCTGCTTCTACGTATCTTTGGGCTCTGGAGCATCAGTAGTTCTCTGTGCTTGCTTAAAGGGCACCAGGATCACCTGAAGTGCTATTTCATGATGCTTATTCTTCTGAAAGTATTTCAAAAGGGATTTTTCTTTGAAAATAATGTAAAATAATTGTTCATTTTAAAAAAGTAAGCTGTAAATATACTTTTGTAAAGCATTTTTAGTCATGTAGTTGGAGAGGAAAATTTTCTGTCAGCCTCAGACATACAGTTTTAGGATAATCATCTAAAATCAATAGTGAATGAATTTACATGTCTCTGTCACACAACTAGCTTCAACACAAGACATGTTGTTGAATATACATATTTTAAATTTCATACTTGTGATCACTATGTCTTGTTTTTAAAGAAAAAGCTTTAAAATAACAATAATATTCAGAGGTTTATTTTCTAAGATACATGCACATCCATAATGGATTAACAGCATGTTTTAACAAACCATTTATTTGCTTTAGGGGTGACAGAGAGAAGCTGTTTCCAACAGGATCTCTCATCACCGTCTATCTCTAGTCACCTCCTACTGAACTTAAGGTTGAATACTGGGGGTCATGAGGGAAAGAAAACAATAATTAAAGGAGAAAAGTTGATTGAGCTGGGTTTTTTTCTTCAGTATAATTAGGACGTGAGAAGCTAGCTGAGTAATCCACTGTATATCATTAGTTCAAACGTTTCTGACTTGATTTAACTTTAATGGTGACTTTTTAAGTTGTAGTTCTGTATTTTGTGGAGAACGGCTTAAGTAGTAAAGGCAGTAAAAGTTCTTGTTAGAAGATCTTGTTTCTATAAATCTTAATCTTGGAATTCTGTTAGATTACAATTGGACTGTTTCTAATAACTCACTCCATCTCCCAAAAAGTTGTCATGAGTTCTTCTATTAAAGCTCAGAAAATTATTCTTAGACTAACAGAGGTGGGGAGTAAAGCAGGAGTGTTTACAGAGTTCACTTTTAAATTGACTGTGATAAGTGGGATTGTAATGTATTATGATTAGAGGTTTCTGGGAGACTCTTTAAGAAGGTTAACTGCAAGGCAGCTCTCAAAAGAAAGCATTTATCTTAGTGGTCATCCTTCAGTGTTTTATACTACTGAGATTTTTTTGTGGGTGGTTAGAACCATTTTTTGTGTTTTATTAGCTGTATCTTGAATACCTCCTACAAGCTGAATGACAGCTTAGGGTTATTAAATCTGTTCTTAGTACATTTTTTTATCCATAGTTAATCTTGACTAAATATATGCTAGTGAACAACCCTTTTTTCTCAGTTGTTGCCCATATTTGTTAAAGAAATCATTCCATTTGACGTTTGTTTAGGCTGCAGTTTGATAAAATACTGTATACAATATACTTTTTCAGTTTGGCATTCAACAGAGTCTTTCATGGATTTATTTCTTCTTGCATTATCTTATCTTTCCTTCTAGTATGCTAAGGCTTCCTTTTCATATTAAGTAATTTTCTTCACTCCAAGACAGATGCTTTCACAAATGCATACTCTATATTGCTAGAGATCTATAAGATGTTGTTTTTCAAGTGTTAGGTGACATTTATAATTGCTTTGGTATCATCTGCTTACTTGTAATCCTATGTAAGGTATTTTTCATTAATTCAAATTGTTCTTTAACATTGCTTCCAGTGACTTTACTGAAAGATTTATATGATTTTATACTTTTTGTTTGTCTGAAAGCCATGTTTATTATCAGATTAATAGCTGATAGATCCTCCAAGGAAAGATATCTCCATATTCCACTATCACTGAGGAATGGCCTATGCAGCAAAAAATCATTCTTATCTGTAATTGCTGTCACGGAAATTTTCACAGAGACTTGGTCATTCTCAAGTTTTGTATTGTTCTTTTTTACTACAGATATAAAAACTTGAATGTAAAAGGTCTTTTCTTCCAGTCACAGGAAGGAAGCATATGATGTAAGCAGATAAAATATGACATTAAATCCAAGGACTACTGTCTTAAATGAAACACAGTGTAAATCAGCTTTAAACACTGAATAATTTGATTGTTGGTAAGGTCATGTCTTGTGGCAAGATCAACTATACCATTACGTCATTTCTAACAGATTTTTGCCTAAATTGTTCAAAAAGACAATTGTTACCATCTTCCTGCAGCAATTTCTTCCAGTACTCAACTGCTATTTGTACGTATCTGCTATTCTCTTTGTACCTTGGCTAGATATTAGGAGGAAAATTCTTCTCCTCCAATTTATGCACATTACACACATGGCTCTGTGTCTCATGGATATGGATAAAAAAGGTCTATTTCACTCTGATAGAACTTTTTATGTTTCTCATTGTCACGTTGGCACTCATAGAATATTTAGTGTAGTTTTTTCCAACTTTTTCTTGTCAGTCATTTCTCTGACTGCTTTCCTTGCTCTGCCCTGAACAGTCTCCATGTTTTTCATGGAGAATCATATCCAAACTGGATTCAGTACTTTAGCTAAGATCTTCCTGTAGGCTCATAGGTGAAACGAATCACTTCTGGCTTGAGATCAATTTCTATTTATACTTCACAATATGATGTTTACCTTATTCTCAACAGGTCATTGATATGGAGTTCCTCCTTAGTTTTCTAGATGGTGTCTTTGGTTTGTCAAGACATCTTTATTCCCGTCTTCGTGGTGTTTGAAATTCCTCCTAGTCTCAAGTCTCATTGAATTGTAATAACAAGATTAATGAAAACAGAGTGGAATTCTGAGGAGTTTTGGGTGAATTAATGGCTGAGCATTAGGAAGGGACTGTTCCTTTGTCTGTTCTTTTGTCTTTTAGTAGGAAGTGATTTTAAGTGTACTAATATATTTGTGGAAGTTTCTTGGTACTCACTGGAATCAGTAGTACCTTAAGCCCCGATCTCACAGCTGTAAAGTGTATCCATTGAGAGGAGACTGGTTTGAGGTAGTAGGTTGCTGTGGAGTAGAATGCAGTCAGGCTTTTCCAGGGGAGAAGTTTCATTTAATGAATTTTGCTTTTCCAGGGAAAAGTTCTCCTTCTCCTCCTTGTAATGAGCAACTGTATTATATAAAGATATATAGATTGGTAGCCCTAGGAATTATTTTATGTATGTCAAGGGAAAATGTACAGAATAATTACCAATGTGGAGCAAATACTGTTAGATTTAACATGGATTTTATTAATCTGAGAGTTTACCTAATTTTACTGTGTACATTTAGGGTGATTTTTCTTGGTGTTAAAAGTACTACCCTGTTATTTGTATAACAGCTTAGTTTGCCGAAAAGAGAGAGGAAAAACTACTAATAGCAGAAAGGATTACTCTTTATAAATATTACTGTTAAAGAATGTCATTTAATTCAGTGCTCTAATAAATTATTTTAAAATGTATTTTATTACCATCATTTATTAAACAATAAGGAGACATTTTGGCTGCAAATAGTGATAACATCTCTATAGAACTGTATTTGGACAGTAATTTTTTTTCCTGACACAGTAGATAATTAGGAATTATAAATTATACTTACACTCTTAAGCATGTTAGCTGGACAGTATATCAGACTGTATGTTGTTCTTGGTGCCAGTTCAGGTTCTTGATTTTCAGACATCCTTTAACAGAAATGCATGAGTTTCATTTTCTAGCGGCAAAGTTGAAGTGAATGACTCACCTGAGAGAGTTAAACAAAGACCTTGCCACCTGTTTACATTTTTGAATGAAATTTACTTCATGTTTGTAAGTGAGAAAGTTGTTATTGTCAGCTGTTTTGCTGGCATTTTAGCCTTGTTCCTAGTGGTCAGATAATCTAATTTCAAATTTCAATTCCTGCAAAAAATGGTGAAAAAAATTCTTTATCAGGGTCACTGGGTAGCTGCAATAAATTGCTTCTTTTCATCAGATTCGGTTCTTCAGTAGGAAACCTGAAGTATGTTGGCAGGGTAGCACAGCACCTTTCACAGACATGGGCAAACCTGAGTGTGATGTGTTATAAATGAGATATGATAACATAGAACTGCAGGTCTGTCCCCACAGGCTGCTTCATAAATGCTTGACTCTCTTCCCTTGCAATGGCTGAGCAGTATGAGCAAGATACTTTTCAGTCTCTGTCTCCCAGGGACTCAGTGGAAGAAGGAAGTAAAGGAGGTTTCTTTAGATGCCATGTCACAACCTGCATCTTTATTTTGTACTCTGTAAAGTAATAAAGTCTTTTTGTCTCTTTGTCTTACCTTTGTATTGAATTAGTGAATTACTAGGGATATAAGCAACCAATATGTATCATTTGGTAGCATAGACAGTCCCACTCTGCTGAACTCTTCTTAACCCGGATGCCTGGTTAAATGCCACTGGATTATATATTTGAGGTTATTACTGTTCAGATTATCCATGATAACAGCCACAGATAATATGCTGACACACTGCAGGAGTATGTCTGTGCAGACAGGTGCAGACAGATGCAAGCTTGCTCTGCCCACACTCTGGGCAGGCTGTATGTGAGCCAGTCTCAGTCTGGAAGCCATCAGCATGTTGTGTGGCACTATGCCCAAGCTAAAACACCTTGTCTCTTAGATAAATGAGGCTTTACAGCTTCTGAGCTGAGGCTGACTCACATTCAGGCAGCTTCAAGAGTACTGGCAGTGTGAGTTTGCATCCAGTGGCCCATCGGTGCAGATGTATTCATCTTTAGTAGAAATCTGTAGTAGAAATCCCCATTCTTGTATTCTTGTGCAATCCTCTGTCAACATTTGTATGTTTAACATCTCCCAACCCCACTTACATCTACTGTAAAAATAATTTAAAAATATATTGACAATTGTTTTGTCGAGCAAATGCAAATTTGTTTGTGTGCTGGGGGTTTGATTCAAATCTTAGAGTACCTCAGTGGAGCACTTACAGTCATATGACAGCAGCTATTTCACATGACTATGAAACATAATTTCCTGGAAGTGTTTGGTATGAGTCATTATTTCCTGGAATTAAGAGTTTGGTTATGTATTTTCCAAGATAGGAGAAGTGATATATTGAATGGAATTATCCTGTGAGCCACAAGACAATAGAGAAAAAAGATTTTGTTAGCTTTCTCTCACAAAAACATTCTCATAACTTCCGTTTGGCTTTTAGAATCCCTCAACACCATCAAGCTAAGAAAAAGCATGCTAAATTCTGCAAAATCTTGTGGGTTTGGGGCTGCAGAATACGATGTGCAGATTTTTCTGTTTACTGGCCTGTTTAGTGGCTCTTCTCTCCCATGGAAGGTTTTATCTCATTTGCTACTTTAAAGTGGGGCTAGAGAGTTTTGCAAAGTTATGGCCACAAAAGTGTTTGATATTTATTGGCTGGCAGTAAAAAAAAGATGAATGTGAGTGAATCCTATTATTAGATGTTGAAATGATACCAAATAATTCAGTAGTTCTCACTTTTCCTCATTAGTCAGGTTTGTATTTTCACTGCTAATTTTGAGGCAGTGAAACAGTCTCAACTGAAGAGGAGAACCGAAACATCAATATAGCTTCATGTAGTTTTCAAGACAATTTAAAATTTTTATCCTGTTTGCTGCTTTTAATGACTTTAGTATGTGTTACATATCATTAGATAAGATTGTACATATATAATTAGAATGCCATAGTATGGCAAGTATTTACCATGAAATTTTCTATTAGATGAGCAGGCATATTGGATCATCATGGGATGGAGTTCACTTACATACCTTAAGAATTAATCCAAATATATTTAAAAACCTTGGAATTTCTGAGATGTATATTTCTTTACCTGTTTTCATTGTCACTGTGTTGGGTTTGTGATGTTATATCAATGTTTATTTCCAGGTATTAAATATCTTTAGACTGATAATTATGTTATAAATAGATTTATGTTTTGCAGTTCACCAGAGGTACCTACTTTACAGGAATGATTACCATGAATTAGAGATTATGATTTCATCCCACTGGTGTTAATTGCAGATAGGGCGAATCTTTGTCCTACATGTCTTGAAAATCAGAGCAACATTGTGAAACCTTATTTTAATAACTTTTGAAATAACGACAAAATTTTTCCCTGATGCAAATTAAAAATTGTAAAATGTTCCTTGATGCAAATCACTAGAACATTGTCAAAACTTCTGACTAACCTTCTTTGTAATTATAATAGAGTCTGCTAGTAGATAACTGTAAAGGTACTAACATAATCCTGTTTAGTTTAGGAGAATAGTATTTTATGTAATAATGCAATATAGTGTTTCTTTGGCTTTAAATCACAGAATTCCTGTTGCTGACACTTTCTCTCAGAAAGTTTGTTATCACCCCTCACACCTCCTGAAGTTAGGACACATTTCTAAAACAAAAAAGTACAGACTTGTATGTAAAAGGTACTATGGAGAAAAAGCTGAAATTGTGCTACATTTTTCTTTCTGCTTTAGTCAAACACTCAAAAGAGGGCATATTTAGATTTTATATGGTGCATAAATTCTGCTGTCTGCAAGGTGATAGAAATTGTTCAATACAGTTGCAATCAGTTTTCTTCTACTTCAGAGCATTAAAAAGTTAAGATTTTAATGAGCATGTTGTGGAATTGATACTGTATTTGAGCAAAACACATGAAAACAATAACATTAAAAATTTCTACTGATTGTTAAAAATTTTTATGCAGCAAGCTTTATGGATTATTATGAGGTTTATAGAAAGCAATATATATATCTCATTTCAAATTATCATTTTAGATATTTGACCCTCTGATATATTTTTTTAATTTAATACCTGCTATTTAAACTAATTAATAGCTTTCATTGAAATTAAGACTGTTAAAGACTTATGACATCCTCTTTTAAACATCATTTAACTGTGATTAGAATGAGGAAGACAGAATAATAAATGAGACTATTTAAGTGTATTAATAAAATGCAACTGTTTATCTAAAATTGATCCATGTCTCAAAACTTTGAGAGTGAAATAAATGGGTTGTTTTTCCTTGACTCCATCAGAAATATTGTCTTATAAATATTTACATTAATACATTAGGAATTTTGAAATAAAAGTGAAACAGCTTTCTTGACATTTTTGCTGGCAAGCAAAGGACTATGAGAATTCCATACTCCTAGCTCACCTTGACTGTATGAAGTTCATGAGCCATATTCTTACATTTATTAGCAGCTGGAGCCTAATGTTAATTTATGACTCATTTATGCATGTTTATTTTTTAATGATTAATCTTATAGAGTTCTGTAAAAAAGGCATAGGCGATAAGAAGCTTAGAATGTTTTTTCTTGACTGATGAGTCATAATCTGTCATTGAATGCATTGCAGAAGATGAATATATTTCTTTTATTTAGGAAAATAAGGGACAAATTATGGCCTTGTCAACATAAACATTTTAGAGTGTAAGAAGTTAAATAATAAGAGACTGCAAGATCTGTGCTTCCAACTGCACGTTGTAAAAATTACTTCTGTAATATGGCCTCACAAACTACTTACGATCTGACCCTGCTAGCTTCTATGTAATTCTCTATGTTTCTGAGTGCTGTAAGTTTCTGTTTGCTTTAAGGAGATGAGGGATCAAGATTCCAAGGGAAAAGATTCCTCATGAACAATTAGATCAAGGAACTTCTTTTCTAGATATCATATTTTCTTTCTAGAATTATAGTTTTGTGGCACAATGAATAATAGGTCCATAGGAAAACATTTAAGTAAATGTGAGGAAGGTGTCTAGAGATTTCTGTACTGAGATCTAAAGGGTGACAAATTAAGAGGGTAATATAAAAATATGTTTTATCTGTATCACTTTGCTTTTTCTTATTCAATTTGTATGATTTGAATAATTCACAACAGCTTTATATAAGATATTGTAGAATTCAGGAAAGTCAATTTAGAAATATAAATGCCAAAGATTTTTAAAATCAAAACATTTCACAGAAATACTACTGAATATCGTACTGTAGTAAAATAGACTGGTGTCATTGTTTTATGAAATAGTTGAATAATGAAAGATCTATAAAGGGAACATTTTTCGCTAATCAGTTATTTCATGATTTGATTAGACTTGACAATGTTTGCTATTTAAAGAGTGCTTAGAAGGTAGGTGATTGTTCTCCTAGTAGTTAAAAAGCATCTTGTGTACTAGATATAGTAGTGTATGTTCAGTTTTAATGAGAATATAACGCTTTTTATTTTATTTTATCAGACAGGAAGCTTTGCTTGCTGCAATTAGTGAAAAAGATGCAAACATTGCCTTGCTTGAACTGTCTGCTTCAAAGAAAAAGAAGACTCAAGAGGAAGTAATGGCTCTTAAACGAGAGAAGGACAGATTAGTACATCAGTTAAAACAGCAGGTGGGGAGATATTTTCATTTGTACTATTTTAACCTCATATTGAAAGTCTTTAAGCCAGGTTTGACATGTGACAGCAGTTACGAAAGGTGGGAGGTGTTCAATGTAAGCGTTTATTTCTTCTCAATGGTTGTTAAGTATTTAGCTGCATGTTTGCTTGGCTCATGTTATATGCAGCCAATACACTTTCTTTTTTCCCTCCTCATATAGCTTCCAACCTTCTTTATTATGTGCAACAGAGGAGAGCAGATATTCTTTGCTGTAAAGCAAGATCACAAGTGAGCATGCCCTGTGATAACATTTAGGACTTATGATTCTTTGTTCTGGATCATGCATTACATACTGTAGAACTCTGTGCAATCAGTTACAGAAAGTTAAAAAAACCCTTGCTGCTTTGCTAAATTCCCAATAGCTCTTACCTCATGCATCATTATAGCTTTTTCCCACAGGTCTATAAAAATAGGAGACAGCCCCTGAGCATGAACTTATCATCCACTTGTGATGCTGACTTCATTACAGACATTCCAGCCAAGTACCTGTGTTCCAGCCATGATGCATTTATGTCTCAGGCCAGTCAGCTGACCAGGAGATATTTCACCCAAATTTTATGTGCTATATAAGCAAATGTGCTTTATGCTTTTTAGTACTTCATCCCACTGCATTGGAGTGGATGATGTTATGTTCCAAATAATGTTAGGGATCCTTGTTTTGGTTTGCTTTGGAACAAAGAAGGCGGTTATTTTCTCTTTCAGAGATCTTCTTTTTTCACCTTTATTTTTCCTTACTGAAGAAGAGTAAATGAATACACCACTTTGCCATGTTCCATGATGCCCATCACAGATATTTTTAAAATGTTCATCAGAGACTTGGGCAAGCTGAGTTTTCTTTGTTGTTTGTTTTTCTGGTTTTTATTTTGGGGTTTTTTTGTACCTTTAAGCTATTGCTGAAAACTGTTCAAAACATTTGTAAATTTCTTCAGACAGAGTGAAGGAACAGCAGAAGAGGATGGCTGGAGAGGCATTGTTTTGGATAACTTCAGTTAGAATTGTAACCAAATACTTCAAATACCTCCATTATTTATAGTGATAAAGATCTTCAGTAAAGCTATTTAACTAGATTAAATTGATGCCAAAATAATCTCCCTGTTATCTCAGACACCACAAAAAAAGAAACACCAGGAACAGGAATGTGGTTTAACTAGGTCACCACTTTATTACACTTAAGAATTATCTGATAGTAGAGGTTGTAGAGATCATTCATACTTCTTTAATCCCTTTGGGGAGAACCACTGTCAACTCCCAAAGCTTTCACATGTGCATCCAACACAAAGGCTTGTTAGTGCTACTCTTCCGTACTATGACTGTGCTAGGCTAAGAGGGGGGAACTCGTGGATTCCCCACTGTATGATATATCAACCCTGTTCCTCAGTTTCTTTGAGAGATGACATCTCCCAGTCTATTTCTGTGGAGAATTATCAGCTGCAGCATCAATTTTTTTCTTATGGCCTTATTTGTCTCACCCCCCATTTCCACAGCTGTTATACTGCTGAAAGAAAGAAGTAAAAAAACCCCAGCTTCCCCAGCCTAATGTAATCATGAAAGGAGAGATATTTATAAATATTAGATGACTCACTAAATAATGTTAAACATTAGGCCCCCAAACACACTCCTGTTCTATACTGTAGCAGGAATTTTTGCTCTGAGAAGCAAAATAACACAGTGGGCAATGATAAAAATCTATATTCCCTACATGTATCTCCACAATAGCAAATTGATTTTTGATGTATCTACCCATCAAGCAGGAAACCTTCTGTTCATGGCTACTGGAGGCTGAGAACTTATCAAGTCAACAGGGCAAGGACTGAGAAATGCAGAATTAAAGAGTCCAATGACTTTCTTTGTATGTTGCTCCTTTCTGTGTTGCTCCTTACAAAGGTTCTCTGTCTTTCACTGAGGGATGGGAAAGCTGGGCTGCATATGAAGCACTGTGGCTAAAAATCTTACTAGCAGTGCATCAGTAAGAGTAGGCTTTCTCTGTTCCACAGAGGCATCAAAGTAAATATGTTGCAGACAAACTCCTTTCTCCTTCTGCATCTGCAATTCAGACATTTACTCTGATATATTAATATCCTAGAGGAAGTCTCATACTTGATTCACAAATCAAATAATGACTCTCCTGGTCATAAAAATACTGTTAGATCTGTTTGTATTGCTACAAAATGGCTACTATTACAGGTGCATCAATTTTAGGTTTCTTCATGAAATGTAAAAATATTTTCTACTGTGTTTCAGAAAAAAGATGTTTTACTCCACTTATTTTTCTGTATTCCTTTACAATTTCTGTGCTGCTACTTACGTTCTCCAAATTTTGATGAAAAGTGTTCTCTTCAGAACTAGACATTCATTTTACCATTGTAAGAGCAATTTCTGGAGTGTGAAGCAGCAGTTAATACAGATTATGTCTTAAATCATGTATCCAAGCTATTGGGAAATAATTTGTAATTATTTTAGAGTGCTAACTGAAGCTAGAAATTTACTTGAACATAATTTCACCTTGCCTGGAAATCCGCATTCACTGCCTGCAAAGCTCATAGAAGCAGCATCCTTGACTTTCTTTAGATAATTTTATAGTTTCCTCATTATGCTGCAGAGTTTGTGGGGAGATGCTGCAATTGAGCTTCTAATTACATCTGCTCTCCTTATGTCCTCCATGTCTCCCAAGACCATCTTGTTTTTCAAAGACTTGTAATTTTAGCAAAGAAGCAATAATTTGGAATTAGCTTTCAGTAAAGATGGGCTTTACCATTTGAAATAGAAAATATTTTTTTAATCAAATTTTATTTTGTGACAGTAGACAGGTGAATCACTTTGGCCTAAATAAACTGTTGTAGAACTTCAACCATCATGCTTTATCATCATATATCTGACAGTTTGTTTTGCTTTTTGCTTTGTTTGCAGTCTGAGGAGTTTCTGTCTCGGAAACCCTCTGAGTCTCTGTTTCTGCTGCTGTCTCTTTTAGTGGCATCCTGGGCTTTGACGTGTAGTTTATCAACTCCAATTCCATATTTCTAGCAATTTAAAATCATGGTGTACTATGGATCATCACAATGGATCATACCTTAAAAAGTGCAACATAATACTATAAGCTTAGGATGCTGGTTTGCTATTGATATTGAAGTAGTGGCTTCAGTGTCTGAGGGAGGATCACTGTAGCTTGGAAAGTCCTCTGCTGATATGAATAAGCAAGTACAAAGGGCTTTTTTTGAGACAACTCCAAAGGCTATTTCTTGAGAAAGAGAGGAGAAGAAAGAAGAGTATGTGAACTTATCAGAATCAAAATTTCTGATTGTATACATGAAAGGCCCAGGAAAATCCTCTTTAAAGCATCAATGTGTTCCTCTATAAAATCTTGTTGAAAAAGTAAATTTCCTAGAGTCAGATTTTTCTTTTCATACGTGAATACTCCTCCTTAACGTTTCTGTGAGTGGGACAGGGCCAACTACTGCTCTGTCACCTAAATCTGATGAGGCCAGTAAGGGTCAAAATTTAAGGGAAGACAACCAAGTTCAACTGTTAACCTAGTACTGCCAAGTTACCGGTAAACCATGCCCTTCAGCACTACATCTATCCATCTTTTAAATGCCTCCAGAGATGGTGACTCAACCACTTCCCAGGACAGTCTGTTCCAATGTTTAACAACCTTTTCTGTGAAGAAATTTTTCCTAATATCCATCCTAAACTTCCACCTGTGCTAACTTGAGGCCATTTCCTCTTGTCCTATCAGGAGAGGAGACTGACACCTGCCTCACTAAATCCTTCCTTCAGGTACTTGGAGAGAGTCATAAAGTCTCCCCTCAGCCTCCGTTCCTCCAGAGTAAACAACCCCAGTTCCCTCAGTTGCTTCTCACAAGAATTGTGCTCAAGACCTTTACCCAGCTTGTCCTGCCCTTCTCTGGCCACACTATTCCTGATACAGGCCAGGATGCTGTTGGCTTTCCAGCCACCCTTCCCCAAGCCTTGGCGCTGCATGGGGTTGTTGTCACCCAAGTGCAGGCACCCGTCACCTGGCCTTGTTGAAGCTCCTCCCGTTGGCCTCGGCCCATCGATCCAGCCTGTCCGGATCCCTCTGCAGAGCCTTCCTACCCTCAAGCAGATCAATACTCCCACCCCACTTGGTGTTGTCTGGGAACTTAGTGAGGGTGCACTTGATCCCCTCATCCAGATCATTGATAAAGATATTAAAGAGAACAGGCCCCAGTACTGTCCCCTGAAGAACACCACTTGTGATCGGCCACCAACTGGATGTAGCTCCATTTACCACAACTCTTTGGCCCCAGCCCTCCAGCCAGGTTTTACCCAACAAAGTGTGCGCCCATCCAAGTGATGAGCAGCCAGTTTTACCGGGACAATGCTGTGGGAAACAGTGTCAAAAGCTTACTTTGTTGGAACATTAAAATATTTTCAAATTCATCCACTGCTTCTCAGAATGCTGTACAAGAGTTGTGGTGGCTCCCATCATGTGAGGTCATTGTAGGCACTAAAAGCTTGCTTCATATTTAAAGAGATAGAGCACACTGTGTAGTAGATGTCTTAAAGGTTCAGGAGGTCAATTCTGTTAAACTCAGTGGAGTAACACAAAGTATTGAGGTTACCCATAGAATTTTATTGTTATTGGATTAAGGCCAGGAAAGCAGATTCTATCACTTTACTGTAATGTATTGCAGACTTGCACCAAGATTGAATTGCCAAAAAGCAAATGTAGCTGCTTTTACCACAGACTTACACTCTGAAAAACTTCTCTGATCACTCGGGTAGGCTCTTGAAGCATCCTGGTGTATTTTGTATTTCAACTGGAAGCTTCTTGGCTCTCTATAGGCTTCCTTAGGGAAGAATATTAAATTTGTGTCACAGGCAATGAGCATGAAAAATTCCATGAGAGGAGGAAAAGTACCAAGAGCTTTTCAATGTCTAGGAGTAACAGGCTATTGTCTAAACAGGCACCATTTTGGCAAAGATAACACAAATACAGTATACTGCCTGCTTAGGCATTAATATTCATCTTAGTTTATCCATGTCCTAAACTTGATGTTATTTTATGTGTTTTATTTTTCATGTAGTTTTGACTTCACAACAGTGAAGCCAGTTATTATTCGGTTTGAACGCAAAGTATTTACTTCCCAATTGTGCCCCCCCAACACTTGCGTCCTTTAATTTTAATTTTCTTTTAATTTTAATCAGTTGGTTTTTTAGTCATAAAATGGTAATGTTGTAAACAATGATGAATGTACTGATTTCCATTTCTCAACAGTGCCTTCAGACTGGCAAAGGACATCCCAATAATAATCTAACCTAAAATAGAAATACACCAAAAATAGAATATGTTCAAAAATGAAAGTTTAAAAAGTCTCAATTGCAATTTTCAAGGTTTTTTTTTTTCTCTTTATATTTCTCTTTGTATTTTTTTCTCTTTTACGTTCAGGACTTAAATAATGCTCTTGACACCAAATATGCAGTTTAATTCCTTTCTCCAATTTTTCTGTTCTAATTTTCTGGCCTTTGAGGCCATCAAACACACTGTAAGCTACAAAGACATTGAAGTAATTTGCCACAATTCTTCAAACTGAAAAAAAAGCATCTTAAAGAAATGAAATATACTGCCTTTGTAAGGGAATGAGAACATATGTGATTTATTTTAAATATGAAGCTACAGATGTACATATATTAAAGATAAAAATATTTATCTGAATGAGTTGAACGCTGTTTTTATGGATTGTAACTGTGTGAGTTTAAGTAAAACTCCTGTTATTTTTAAGCTGAAAGAAAAGTATTGGTTTCATCTCAAGTGCTGGCTTACTTTTACAGGTTTTTTTCACATTGTATTTTGATAACCTGGGAAAATTATTTGTATGACGGTGTATTCACCTGTAAAATTAGTGGTAATAATACTGACCTCTGTGTTGTAAACACCTACCCATAAGAAACAAGCATATTTAATTCTAATGATTTAAATACAATTTAGCAGCCGCAGCCTGTTGGTTAAATATTTATTGTTTAGTGGTTTAAATAAGTGGGAGTGCACTCCCAGCCAAAAAAAAAAAATAGAACCACTGGAATTATTTTGATTCATACACCAAATGCTGTATTTTGAGGGCCATAGAACTTTTTAGTAGGCTTAAAAAGCCTTTCAGAAGTAGAGTATTAAACAAGATCACCGCAAGGGCTTGGCTGAGTGATTACATAATATTTATAATTGCTCTGGCCAAGATTCCTTTTGAGAATTCTGACAGCTATTTTTAGAGAAATTTGTATAGTGATGCAATCCTTCATGAAATAATTAGCTTAAAGTCCATTTTTAGAACATCTCAAGAGGTTTTGGTAAAAGCAGAAGACAATGCTATGTAACTGATTCATTCTGAACTTGGATACTGTGAGAAAATTTCCCAGTTGCCTCTTTTCATTTTTGGGATAGCGAGCCAAAAATCTAAGTGGAGTTGGCCAAAATGCAAGATTTTCTAACTCCTTGAGAGCGTTTTATTTTTCTTCTCAAAACATGAAATTAGAAACCTTTCCAGTGTTTTCAAGTCTGCAGGTGTACAGAATACCCTGGCCAGAGGCAAAGCTGGTGTTTGGCAGTCTTCGCTAGTCTACTAGTTCACTACTCTATATTTCATCACATGAACATATTGCTAATGAAACAAAAAGGGTGAGAAACAATCAAGGAATTTTAAAAATCCGTGTAACCACAGTTTCTCAGCAAATTAACCATGAGCAATATTTGCTCCTGCATGCAATACATAAAAGTACTTCTTACTAATTGGCATCCAAGTACTTCAAAGAACTCTTTCAGCAGCAAAGGAGTAAAATGGAATTGAAAGCAATGTTTTGCACTGTTACAATTAAGTACATCAGAAATAGGGCTAATGTGATATTATGGTGGTGACATCAAGCACTCAAAAAAATACCCCAAGTTACGTTTTCCTTGTTAGATTAATTCACCTGTATTGTAATGTGTATTTTATGATATTGAAAGTATTTATATTATTGTATAAGAAAAAGAATGGGATTAGAACTTGTTGTGATTGTGATTAACCTTGCAGCCCAAAACATTCTGCAACACTGTGCATGAATTAATTGTATTTAAGCCCTCTAATGTTTAAAAAGTGTGGGGGGGTGAGGGGTGGGGAAGTCTTTTAATGCTATCTTACGGTGTCTGTTGACATTATCATCTGTAGACCTTGTGATCAGTAGCACTGTCCTGGTATTCTGTTGGTTCCTAATCACTGTTGCTTCTGTTTCTGATGTTGTCAAACTAAGTTAATGTTTCTGGTTTTCTTGCATTTTACAGGTGGAACTAGTATAGGAGCATGTAATACTACATTATTATTATTGCTGTTATTATTATCTACACATATAGATCTGCCTCAGAGACGGATTTATTATACTCTTGAGTCTAGGTGTTACTGCACAGTATATAGAATCCATGTTATGGAGCCATTCACATGGGTAACGCAGACATATCTAACCATTGTGCTATTTCTTCTCCTCTTCTGTTTGTTCTGTTTACTTTCACTCATAATGTTGCTTAAGCTTTAAGCACCTAACCTTGAACAAAGGAGTAGTCTGAGACCCTTAAGTTTTTTTGAGTTTTGTTTTTGTTACAGTTATGCTATACAAGCTTTTAATTGTGTCTTGGACAGGTAAGAACAGATGTTCTAATAACTTCATATATTGAACTCTCATATGAGAAAAATCAGTCTGGTTATGTTTTCCTCAAAAAATCTCAGGCACATGCCAAAGTGTCTATTAATCTCTGATTTTTAATGTGTCTGTTCAGGTCCCATTTACATCAATACAAGCAGCCCATGCACTCAATAGCCTTAAATTTATTTACTATCTTAAAAATCCTTGTATTTTATACTTTTCAATTACTTAGAAATACCCTAAGGCAGTATTTCTGAATGTCTTAATATTGGGGTTTATTATCTTCATTTGAGTCTGAATTTTGAATCTGTATATTTTAATCTAAATCTGTAATTCTCAATTTTGCCAAGTGCAAGCAGCTTAGATACAAACCCAACAGATCAGTATAGGGGTGAAACAGCAGAGTGCAACTTCTCCCTATATCTTAAAACAGCAGGCTCTGTATGGTACAAGGTAAGAAAGAGAATGTGTGTGTGTAGCTAATAGCCATTGCCAGATCAAATTAGGTAGTTCAGAAGAAATGTACTGTGTTGGAAAAATACTGAAAATGTTAGCAAAGCTCACACCACACTTTATGCATATTCTCAGTAGGATTTGACAATTTGTATTGTAAAAGTTGAAGGACTCAAGTCATAGCTGGATACGGCATCACTTTTTCCTCTTCATGCTCTCAGGAATCCAAGTTCCTTCTGATGGTATTTTTACACACTTTCCAATGAGCGGAGCTTTTTTTGCCGTGTAGTTTATAGCAGTCAGGCCCTGAAGGCATCACAGGTCTGGTACATAAGTCTTTTCCTGTTTTGTGGTTGGAGATCTGCTTTAAGAATCTGTTTCTCTTTGTTCTCTGTTCAGAGTTTTTTCATTTTTGAAAAATTTGTATCATATCTTAAGCATGGCAATATCTAATGCCACTCTTTTTCACTGGTGATAATCTAATTGTGAATTTACACTAGAACATCTCAATGACTATAGCTGTCATAATGCACTTTGTACAGACAAACAATTTAACTTCACCGAGACTCAAAATTTTAAATGTAAAAAGTAGATATAATATAATGTCTATATTATCACTGAAACTTTTGTCATTTTTTACCTGAATGGCTTGATAGGTGAAAATGCATATTAAGTATCTCAGATAAGAATAGTGAATATCTCTATTATATAAATGAGTGAGCTCCCAAGCCAATTTTTTTTTCCCTCCATGAGACTTTTTTGAAACAAGTTCTTAAGTCCTACTATAAAGTACCTCATGTTAATAAAGGTATAAATAGTTTAACACTTGATCTCAAGTACAGTGCTTACAGTGCAGTAAGTAGCCCATGATTAAAAAATATTGCAAAAATTTGGTGCTAGCTTTTTCTGTTTCTGTAATGGTGGATAAAACATCATTTCTACAATCCAGCATCAAACAAAAATTAGTGACAGGTAAGGTGTCCCTATAAAGCATATCAAGACAGTATTGTGATGCTATCTTGTTTTTGGTCCATATTCCAATATATTGTCTCCATGAGCTGAAATTTGTTTTATTTATCAATTTTTACTGCATACAACAGAAGATGTAGAAATTTCAACTTAGGTTGTATTTAGTATATGATACAAATGAGAGAGTTGGGCTCAGTAAGGAAACTACAAAAATTACAGCTGAAATGAACAGTTCAGACATTAAAAACACTGAAGAACAATCAGTGCTACTAACCAGAGATTTGCAGTTTCAAAGGTCTTGTTTAGCTACTGAATTTTTTGATTCATGTCTGGCTTTAAATAATTATTATGGGGAAGTATCTTTTTAATAAGTTATTTCCTGTTGTTAAAAAAAAAAAAAAGCAAATCTTACCTTATGTTGCTTGTCTGCATTTAGTAGGACCTGGCCTGAGATGTCCTCAGGCAGCTACTATTTCAGAGCTTTAATTATGCTTTTTAGCCTACTTCTTTGTGTCTATGTTTTTACATACTTCTATGTAATTACCAAGTTTAGTAGTAGGACTCAGACAAATACTTTTAGCATGACTTTAGCCCATACATTACTGAGTATACTGTATTATTACAAGATATTTCCTGTGCTTCAAGCCATACTTTCAATTCACAGAACTTAAAAAGACTTCAAAAACACAAACTCTTAAATGAAGAGACCACAGCTAAAAAGTCGGATGGACCATGTTCAAATCAACATAACTTTGTTCCATCACAAGTGTCAGGAAAGTTGAAATTTGGACTTAGTACTTTAGGTAAGTGTCTGCTTGGCACTTGGAATTGCTGCCTGTCTCAGTCTGCCAAGTGTCTAATATCCCAGCTGGTGTTTGTGAGACTATTATCCTTCAGCTTGTGAAGGAGACTGACTTCTTTCTGAATAAGTCAGTCACATTTTGTAATATTGCAAAGCCACAGGTGTAAGGGCTGTTAATATCAGTTAAATAATGCTCTAATTAAAAAAGAACTGGAATACATGCAAAACTTTTATGCTCGCATTCGACACAAAATTATCAGATCCAAGTCTTTGAGAAGGTCTGCATTGGAAGCTGTTTTCCATTTCTGCACAGCGGTCAAAGCATCAAATTTGACCACCAATTGCTCTTGTATTTCACATGGGAAAAAGGTCGGATTTCATGAAAACTTGGAAACTACTCAGTACTCTTTATTAGTCCCTATTCTCTGCCCTGTAAAACTGGAGAGGACAGACAGGGTTTGAAGAGCAAGTGTTATGATTATATGCATGTTACAAATGATAAGAATTGTAAGATTTTCATGTAAAACATCCCATGAATTAACTTTAATATATAACTTGATATATATAAAAAAAGGAAAAATTATATGCTCTCCTAGCATAAAAACTTTACTGTGTTTTTCATATGCAACAGTCATATCATTAATAAGATAAAAAATAAAAAGTGTTAAATGAGGATTAGCCAAAGTTTCCTCCAATAAGCTATCATGCACACTTGTAGCCTGCATGCATCCCGTCTCTCACACTTCCCAAGACAAGTCATACACTATAATAGGAAAAGAAAACATGCTTATTAGCTCATTTGGAATTTTAACAGGGGAAAAAATTAATTGTGTTCTTCAATGGAGAAGGGAAACAAAGGAGTGAAAAAAATGCTAAAATATAGTTAAGACTGTAAGAATAGATTACATACAGGGGTGTTATAAAAAGAAAATGCATAATTAAAACATTCAGTAAAACATAACTCTACCCCATAGTGATGCATTCCAACACCCATACGGTTATGATTATGATAGTTATTTAGAAATTGGAGTTCCTAGTAAGTAACCATACTGTAATGTTTTTGCTGTCTTTTGTTTACTGATGAGTGCTTGCAAACTTCTAGTCTTCATAACTTAAGGTGTTTTTTTCTATTTGAATTTTTTTGATGTCTAAAAACTAACTGCATAAGCAATTGCCTGAATTGGATATTATCATGTGTTTTTAATGATTGAAGACAAGAGTATAATATATTTTGGAAACAATTAGCATTATGTCATTAGTATTATGCTGTTAGAATTGTCCTGTTAGAATAATTAGCATGAAGTGATACAAACATTGGAATATTTATACAAATTGAAGTGCTTTTCTTCCATGCACTTCAAGTATGGGCTAAAGGTCTTTCAAAGCAATGGCCAATTTAACACATATCCAGAAATGTGGACTTTTAAGCACACAATTTTATAGATCTTTACTTCCTGGATTTCAAATTTTAAAAAAGATTTTATTTGTGTTTTCTAAAATTGTCTTAGTTAAAAAAAGCTCAGATTAAAACATTTAGTAGTAAAAATCAGGAAGGCAAGAATGAAACGGCAGGCCCATGACGATCTCAAAGTGCTTTGTGGAAATATGCTTAGTTTCAACTAGTGAGATTGTAAGAAGTAGAGGTTCTGGGTCACTGACGACAACAAGAGGCCATTGCAAAATCAAAGCTAGAATGTGGGTCTCTAGATTTTAAATTCCATGCTTTAATAATTAGGCCACAGGATATCTCCAGGACAGCTCGTAGGACTTCTATCTACCTCCTTCACATATTACATAGGGAAAAACCCTACCTTATTGAAAGTAAATATTCTAGAAATTTTTCAAATTCCATTTAGTGAAGAGAGATTGAGAAGAAAATCCAAAGGAAAGTATTAGCTATTGAATGGTATTACACCTATATCCCAGAGCAACAAATCTTACTATTTTTCCTCATTTGAACCTCATTCATGAGAGTTTTGTTGTTAACTTGATCCAGATGACAGATCAAAGCATAGTTCCCTATTGCCACCTTGCTTAAATATTTTTTTAAAAGACAGTTTTAATATTATAGTTTTACAGTTACAGATTGCTGTTAAGCTATTTAGTCTGTTACCAGTCAATCAAAGACTTTCATTTCACTTCAGTAGATCCTTACTTAAACTCAACAGAATTTTAGGAGGACAAGAAATATCTGTCAGTTTTCTTACAGTGTTAGATCATAAATTCTTTGGTAAGTGGGGTAAAAAATCAGTTACACATACCATTCACGACCTTGACAGTTTAGAAACTACTGATATTGAATGATCAAAGACAACTGTTTTGAGCCCTGAGGGTTAATATACCTGTGCACCTAGATTTAAGGCTTTTAATTTCTCTATCATTCCTTTATTTACAAATGGATGCAGTATTTATTGAATGTAGTCAATAAATTTAAGGGAAAAAAAAACCTGAGGAAGCTGTTTAGGCTAAACTAAAAAAGCTATATGTGGTTCTGCAGGAGATGCAGTTAATTAATTGTTGCATTTTACAAGTTAATGTTTTTTTCTTTGCTAATATAAATCCAAATTAAAACCTGCTCCTTCTCAGGTGTGGGTCTAATGTTCACCAGTCATTTTTTTTTAAAAAAACCTGTTAGTATGATAATTTTGTTGTCAGAGCTGTGACTATGTAAATTTTGAGAAAACCCATTTTCAGGAAAACCATATCTATAATAATATCTTTGAGAGGAGAATGTGAATATGGAGTAACTCATGCAGAGTAACATATGATGCAAATTGGATATGGCACAGTTTAAATGCATGTACAATCATCACTCTAATTTTCATGAATTGTACATTCTAAGAATGAGTTTCCCCAAACATCCAGGAAATTCATACTGAATAATCTGTTGTGCTTTCAAAAGTAATATAATAAAAGGTCTGAATGAATGTTCTTGAATATGAGTTTTTTAAGTATGCTGAAAATGTTGCAGGAAATGATGGTATTGCCAAATCAAAAGGTGACATTTTTTTCCTTGCAGTGAGTACTGAAGCAGTGTCCTAATGTGTTCATAATGTGATGACCCAGACCATGAGGATTTACTGTCTGTCTGATAAACCAATGTCCTAAAATGTAGATACCTTCCTTTGTTTTTGTGTTCATTCTTGTATATAAACATAGGGGTGGGAAGCCTGGGGACCTTAATAATTTCCAATGTGGTTAATTTCTTCTTCAAATAAAAATATACCTGGCATTTCAAAGCCTACTAAGTGCTAACAAGAGTTAGCAAGGGAAGCAAAGAGAAGTAATGTTACAAATTTTTGTTTAGAAAGATGTGTAATGGATTGTGCTGTTCCTCTGAATGTCTTTACTTCTATTCATCCTCCTTAAAAGTCCTGCTGTTAAAAGTTTGAAATGATACCATATTTTGTACTTCTTAAGTTAGAGCTAATCATACCAGGAAAGTACAGTTCAGTGTGGAAGTATACTGTTCTGGCAGTGGCTAAAGAAAAGACACACAGAACCTCAAAAGGTTCTCATAAGGAAAAGCTAACAGAACCAAAAAGCTTTTAAAAATAATATTTTTCAAATTATTTAACATCATTTTCAGAAATAATTTTAAGATGTCAATGACAGCCACAAATCATGTAAAAGTTTGGAGGATTTGATGATCAGCTGAGTGGAATAGAAATTCTCATTTTACATTTCTTCTACATTTTGCTTCCAGAACAGACACACTAAAAGGAGTCTACTACAGCATTAGTGTTTCTTTGTGCACATTTTACTGCAATCTGGCATCCAAAAGGAAGAAACATTAGAAGTGGTTTATTTATATTTCAGCACCAAATTAGAAAGATGACATCATTCATTTACAGTTCTTATCCCATGACATGTTTAATCCCCAACACCTCATTACAGGAGACACTTTTAGGATTGCATATATCATCTTGTTTAACTTTTGCATTCTTTTATGGAATACATTTGAAAGGTAGGAAATTTAAGGCTGTTCATTGATAAGAAAATAAACTAATAAAATGTTAGGAGCTTCCCCAAAGAGGCAGGATGTTACAGTGTTTACAGTAAGCGGGTTATTGTTTGTCTGTTAATTCTCCATCTCTTCCACTCTTTTATTTAAAATACCTTCCTTTTTAAAGATAAAGACAAACAGACAAATTGAGTTCAGATCGAGCTGGTCTTTTGTCAAAATCAGTAGAAATTCATAGCTGAAATTCATACAGCTGTATACTGCCATCTTCTTATCTGGGATGGAGAAAATGAAATGGTTCCAACTGAGTAGAAAATAGTGTTTAAAAGTGTGAAATGATACCATATAGTGCCACTGCAATCCAGTTCAAAGGACTCCACCACTTGACCTGTGGTCACATTTATTCTGTGACACACTGAGAACGTGCTGTTTTAGTGCTGTAGTGATGCTCAGAAAGAGTCTTACAGTGGCTGAAAGAGGAGCACATCCAATCTGTGTTTGTTCCTCTGTCTTGTTATTCTAGATGCCTTAGGTTTTTGGTTTGTTTGTTTGTTTGTTTTTACGTGAACCAAGTACAGATGCACTCCTGTAGAATACCACATACTAGCTATGGGACACTAGCTACCACAAAGCACTTCTAGTTGGAAGACAGTTAGATCAATTAATATAAGAGCATAGCCTAACAAATTAGTTGTGTTTAAATTAATCTGTTTGGTTGTTCTTCTAGAACTCACTAATTCGGGCAAAGTGTAATGTGTTTAGCCAGCGTCCTCACTGGAGTTAGCAAGAATCTATCTTGGAGCATGAGTAGAACTAAACTGTGGCTTTTTGCAGTTATTTCAGTTTCTTATCTTTACTTGCTTGCTTGAAAAACTCAAATAAGTCTGCATAGAAAATTGGCACAATGTAGATAATGCTCCTTCTAAAGCAACCTTACTCTTTTTGAAGACGGCATTTTAAGACTTGTTAAGACTGCTGTCTTTCCTTTAGTCATCTACACAATATTAATTGCATATGTCCCTAATTGATTTTTCTAATTTTGGAAGAGGTCTTTGAGAGTTGACAACATTTCTTCTTGGTTTTGTTAGAGCAAAAATAAGTAAATTGATTGCAAGTTAACAAGTTTGCCTGAGAGGGCCCTCAGTCCTACTAACAGAAAAGATAAGTGCTGTATCCACTGGTATTGGATAATTGGAAGTTACATCTTTTTTGGTATTATGAGTAAGGTTGAAATTATTCCAGTCTACATATTTCCCAGTATGGAATAACCAAAATAGTGATAAAGAGCAATGACATATATATTGTTATCTCATGGAGTCATGGATTTTATTATCTGTATACGGTAGTAGCTGAAGTGTTGATGATCTTTTTTTAAAGATCTATATCTAAGAGTTAGTTTAATTCAGTAACGTGTCAAGTTCCATAATCAGTTTTTTACTCTAAGTGCCTGTGTCTGTATCAGTTAGTTTTCAGATTCTTTTAGCTTACTCTTTAGCAGAGTGGTCCTGGTGTACAATTACAATAATTAAGCTAAAATAGAGCTTTTGGCATAACTATTCATGATCATTGTTGACATGGCTCAGTAGCTAACTGTAAATATTTGAAGTACAGTTAATATTCCTTTCAGTGAGATTTTAGAAGTTAATTGGCAAGACATAATAATGGACTAGAAAACATAGGAAACTGTTCTAAAATAGTGAATTTAGAAAACCTGAATGTCTTTGTTGACACTCTTTGAACACACCATCCTGGATCATATCCTCTTCTGACTTCTTTGTGCAATACTGCTCATGTGAAAACTGAAATAGAACGCGTGTTCACATACTCTTATCTTTTTCTATTTCTGTTTCCTTTTCTATGTGAGCCAGCAGTCCGGACTTCTATTATTAGATCCTTACAGCTACCAAAAAAAAAAAACCAAACCACAAACGAAAAATGCTAAGATCTTAACTAACATATTCCAACATGTAATAGAATTGTATCCCTTTGCATCTTAAACAGACACAAAACAGAATGAAATTGATGGCAGATAACTACGATGATGACCATCACCACTACCACCATCATCATCACCACCACCATCACCGATCTCCTGGGAGGCCACAACACTCCAACCACAGACCCTCTCCAGATCAGGTTAGCCACTTTTTTCACCTTCAGTTTTATAATTTTACTATTTTGATACTTGAAGATAAAATAAATATTCCACAGAATAATAGCAATTGCTGTGCTGTTTGAACTGAAATTAATAGCTTTGTTATTTATTTCCATCTCTGAAAGAGTTTAAACATTTTAGCTTTTTTGTCTGGTCTCTCATATTTTTCTTCCCTATTCTTTTTTAGAAGTTTTGCATCTATTTTTAGCAATTTGTAACTCAACTTTTTCAGTGGAAAATCAGCAGAAAATATCCTACTTAGTGATTACTAGTGATTTGAGAAGTATGCATCTGTATGCATGTATGTAAGCCATGCTGCCAGTGTGCCATGTCTTTCTAGCTGATCCACTATTCCATTTCAAATTAATATGCTTAGTAAGTGGAAAGTGAGCTTGTCATCTGTGGATGGAGTCTGACCTGAAGAAGACTTTCAAATTTTTAGATAGACTTCTTTTCACTTTTAAACCTACTGCAGTGGGTGAGAGTTGAAAATTGCAGGACTTTTAGGATGACCTCTGTCATGGTAGGACAAGGGGGAAAGTTCTTCATATATGTATTTATCGGCAGTAGAAAAAACAGTCTGTAGAAACATGTAACACTATTCCAGGTAGAGAACCCTAGGGAAAAATAAAACATTGCTTTTTATATGAAGATTAATTGTTTGATATTAAATGAGTTCATAAGTTCATAGTGTCTGGGTAGAAATAAAAGGAAATACATTGGTGAAGTTGTAACAGGGATTCATGATAGACTACTTAATTGGGAATAAGAGACAGAGGCAAATTATGCTTTTTTTTAGAATGACCAATAGAGTTGTGTTTAAGATAGGGAGTAGTAAGTAGAGAAAATTAATTTTCTCGGATACCAACTAAAAAAAACCCAAACCCTGAATAACAGAAAACTGAATCTTTCAAGTTCTTGGAACACATGAAGAACAACTTTTTCTTTCAGAAATTGTAGAAGGGTATTAAGGGCTTGCTGTCTTGGTTTAAGTTCTGTTTCTGATTAATAGACATAAGCTGGCTGAGTTTATAAAAGAAGGCAAAATTGTCTGAAAATGCCCATGAAATGTTTTGGCTTTGTGCAAGGACTAGAATGAGAAAAACAGAATGAAGGCAAGAGATGTGAAAAAACAGGTAAAACTAAGCTGTGTTACTGAAACCTAGGCACTGGTTTCAACTAACTCAAGAAACATGAACCTGTGAAGAAAATCTGAGGGACAAGACAATGTAAGAGAACTAACAATTAGTGGAGGCGACACTTTTCAATGCACTGCAAGAGGTTATTCAGTGAATAGAATGGAGTAGTATAATGAAAGTCTATATCAAAATATCTTCAAGAATTTAAAAAGCTTAAGATTATGAATGATGGAAATGGTTACATGGTTACAGACAGAGCATGTAAAACACTAGCTATTTTACCAGTAGTTACTAGTACTATTATTCTCAGTTTGAACTATTTATGATTCTGTTCAACAACTTTCATGTAGGATAAAGGAGATACTTGGAGGTTCAACGAAGGCAAACACTGTTATCTTTACAAATAAAATATATG
>BJBW01001255.1:98247-120876 GCA_004320125.1 Scolopax mira | reverse complement strand
AGCAGAGGGGCTCCAACCCCCTGAGCATTTTAGTGGCCCTCCTCTGGACCTGCTCCATCAGGTCCATGTCCTTCTTTACTGCATAATCTTTATGCAGAGACTCACAGAATGGTTTGGGTTGGAAGGGACCTTAAAGACCATCCAGTTGCAGCCCCCCGCCATGGACCGGCATACCTCCCAGCAGACCAGGTCGCTCAAAGCCACATCCAGCCTGGCCCTGAGCCCCTCCAGGGATGGGGCATCCACTAGAATATAACTTACTAAATATCAGTGTATTTCCGTGAGGATGCATCAGTGAATTATGCAAGGAGGGAGAAGCTATTAGTTGAGCTGTGCTACCATTCTTAAGGTACTGGCTACGGGTTTCATTGCTGCCCTTCTCGGGAACGAGTCGGGGCAGGCTGGGCTGGTGCTACCCCCCGCGCTGGAAGTCGGCAGTGGGAGCGGTAGAGGAGGTGCACGGGCTGCACCCAGCCATGCAACTGCCCTGGCACCGGGGGCAGGGAGGGACTGGCTTAGCGAGCTGAAGGGATGTGCCCGGGGCTTTGGCTGAGTCTGTTCAAACAATGGGTTGTCCAGGCAAGGAGATGGATTTCCAGCCCTGGTAGAGCCCGTGACTCAGAGTCCGTGCTGGAGCCCTTCTCCTGGGCGTGCTTTCAGCCAGCAGGGTTGCAAAACACCATGCCAGAGCCAGACCTCGTCTTTCTTCACCAGCCAGGGGAGCTTAGATGGGGGTTTAAACCCGGGTTTCTCTGCAACTAGGAATGATGTAGTTGCATAGCGTTACAAGCACAAGGTAGTCCTGGAGGTGGAATTCATGTCCTGAAGTGTTTAGTGAAACAAAATAAGAAGACAGTAGCTGAGAAAAGAAGGCACTTGCTGTAAGTTGATGCTTGCTTGACGAGGAAGTGAAGGAATGAAATCAGAGTAGGCTCAATGATTAAACTTGTACTGGATCAACCGTAGGGGTTTGGTTTCGTTTATTAACCCTGTCCGTTCCTCTGCTACCTACAGCTGAAACTTCCTGGTATTTTTTTTGGCAGAGAATAGATGATGTTTGTTATAGCACTTGGCTTCAGCTAATGACAAGAAGACACAGTCTGTAATCTTGTCTCTTACCTGTCCTGTATTACACCCTTTCATTTACCGCATTAAAAAGCATTCCAAGAGACACAATGGAGCAGCACGGCAGCCTCAACACATTTTAAGGCTGTGTATTATATTACAAAATCACTATTTTTTAGGAGGGGGGAGCAAAGAGGGGAGATACTGTGCCAGTTTACAGGAAGGTTGGGCAAAAGGTCAGGGAAAGTGCGTAATTATCATCGGCTCTGCTGAGGCCACACCTGTGTGAGATGTTTAATGCTGACACAAGAATGAACTTGAAGCATGTTTGGAACGTACAGGCAGGAAAGATAATCAGAGACCTTAAACTGGAATTTAAACTGCATTGAAGAAAAAAATATTAATGAAATCTGCTGTAGGATGGAGAGCCCGAAAGCAGCTGACAGAGATCGGACAGCGTAGTCAAGGCCACCCTCATCTTCCTAAGGAGGGGGAGTGCACGGGGGTTACGGAGCTCGGCATGAAAGTGGTCCATCAAGAGTAGTCTTGGCAGATGAAGGGAGAGGGCTCAGTTTAAAGCAAACGTACCTTCTCTGTGTGCAGGACAGGCTGTGACCGGGGGGTGACTGCTGGATGGGGAACCTGGGAACGAAAGGACCGACTGAGTTTGGTCCTTGCCCACCTCCTCGGAGAGGAGGCAGGAGCCGGTCTCCGCATCGCTGCAGCCCTGCTCAGCTCTGCCAGCGTCACTGGCTCTGTCTACAACCAGTTCAGACTTAATGCCAGTTGCAACTTGCTCGCCACTGCCGGCTGGAATAGAACCCAAACCTGGCTCCTCTACTTATGCTCTATCCTAACACCCTTCTTCATCTCCTCCTCTGAAAATCTTGCGCTAGAGATATTGAACCCTAGAGGAGAAATGACTCTCAGCAGACATAATTTTGTATGAGTAATTCACTTTTAAAGCTTGGATCTGTTCCATCTTCCTTGTGACTAATGGTACCCGAACAGAACATAATTGTATAATCATTTTCCAATTGCTTAATAACTCATTTTCCTTGTTTGTAAGATGCTGTTTTTCAGCATTTCAGAGAGATGCAAGGACCTGCGTGCAGTAATGAGTGACAGACAATTGTTTATTTCTCAGCAATAATGCCATTAAAGAAAACTTCTTTGCGCTTGGAGCCCTGACAGCTGGTGAGATCCTGACATTCTTACTCATCTCTCAACCCAGTGGAAGGCCTGGCAGGCAATTAGTCCACAGTTTCACATCGTGTTGTCTTTGGTGGCAACGCTTGCTTGAGGAGTTTTATCCCCGTCACTTCTGCCAACACCTATCAGCCAAATCGCTGCAGCCCCACAAATAATTCTAGTAATTCTGCTGGTGGAAAGGGGAGGAGAGAAAAGGTGGGAGCTGAAACCTCTCCAGCCAGTTCTTCTGTCAGAAGAACTTCCTTAGATGTGGAAATCTTGGGCAGGAGGGTACAATACTGTAGCGTGTAATATTGCTTCCAACTACTGGACCAGCCGAGCTGAAGGAAACTATTCAGGGAGAAAAGGGCAAGCAGAGGAGGAGAAGTGAAGAGGTGACTGTCTGTGGGAATGTATGTGCATCTGATATGGCAGAAGAAATGTCTGCGAAGACCAGAAATTTCCCAGAGGCTTTGATTTAGTTGCAGAAAATGCTGTTGAAGGGAGAACCAGTGCAGGAAAATAGGTTGCACAGATGTCTTGTATTATTTTAAACAGAGATGATGTCTATGTGGGACTTCACTGTGTTGTACTCTTAAACAGATGAACAGAGAGTATTCATTTTTGGGGGGGCATAATGGATGCCTGAGCCTTAAGAGTTGGTGCTGATGCTTAGGGGTAGGAAGAGAAGCCTGTTTTTAGGTGGACAATACACTTCCATTCTTTCAAAGAGGTGAAAGGCAATCAATGCCCAAAGTATCTTGCTGGGAACAGTAAGTGCCGCAACCTACTGAAACCCAAATAAATTTAGATCCTGCAGTTCCAGATGGAATGGGACTGAAACACAAAGCCCAGTGAGTGCCCAGTTCTAGCAGGGTTGTGTGGTCCCAGCTACTAATTCTATACTGCAGTTACAGACATAAGCACCAAACCCCTGCTGCATTGGTGTCCAGTATCAAGCCTTGCCTTATGTGAATTGCTGTTTTACTCTTGGAGAGTTTGCTCTGTAGTGTCTCATCCTACACTTCCAGAGATTAATGACAACAATTTGCTTTAGGGTCTTTTGAGATCTGTCGAACATGAAAACGGAGCTCAGAGCTGGGTGATGTTCATGGGAATTGTGACTGAGGAGAGAAAGTTGTACCTGTATCTGGATATTTAAAAAAAGAAGGTTCTGTTCTTGCAAAGAAATCCCACCAATTTTTTCAGAGCTGCACAAAGGTCGTCTAGTTGACGACTAGAAAACAGGGATCCCTGTTACAGGGAACAGGGATTGGAATTTTCAAGGGAGTGAAATGCTGCTTTAACTGAGAAGTGTGTTAAAACTGCATTGCATCTGTCAGTGGGAAGTGGCCTCAGCTGAGGTAGTTGGTGGCACTGCAGGCAAGGTGTGAGGATTAACGGACCATTTGGGAAATGAATAGTCAGTCCTGCCTGCCAGAATGAGTTGTTCTGCTCCGGCGTTTGGGGATCACCCACTCTGCTTCCCACCCTCCAGAGCTGCCAAGGTGAGGGAGGAGCCAGTTCAGCCATCGGGATCTGCTTTCCCTCTGACAGAGCAGAGGAGCTGGGTTCAAACTGGGTCTTCCTGGAGGAAGAATCTGTTTGGTGTTTTTCTTTTTTTTTATATATATATATATATTTTTTTTTTTCCCCTCTGATGTTAAAGTATTTGGATCTTTTCTTAGGAACCCCCATGCATGGGAGCTTCTGCAGACTGGAGCAGTGCATTGTTTATTTTGTTTCCCCTTGGTATGAATTTTTTAGGTTTCTTTTTTTTTTTTTTTCTTAATATTGCCAAAACATGCTATAGCAGGCTGTGTTCTCTTACAACCATTCCATGTCGAAATGTAAACCCATTGCAACACAGCCCATCTGGCATATGTTGTCATAGCTTTTAAAAAGTTGCCCTGCTTTTCTGTTGGCGTTGAGAATTTTATTAAATACAAGTATTTATTTTTCCAAATTCCCCATGGGCAAAAGCAGGTAGAAAACAGATACCTATGTCTAATTATAATCTTATATTTCGTATTAATCTCTCTTAATTTTCTTTCATCCCACCTCCAGCGTGCATTCTCTCGTTCATAATTGCCGCTGGATAATTTGAAGTCATTTGCTTACTCAGGGCTTTACGCCAAACACTCATGGATCGTGGCACATGAATCCTTTGCAAAAAATAAAATGAGAAGCTGCTTCTTGCTGTATAGGTAGCTCTCGCCCTCCCTATCCCAAAGTTACTGAGAAAATTGTTGCTAGTAATTTTTTAAATTAGCGCACTTCTTGCTCAGGGAAAAGCTCAGTGTTCAGAGAAGTTTGCAATGGACTCCAGACTGACTTTGCCTCTTCAGGAGAGATGTTCCATGCCATGTCTTGGTTGCCAAAAACCTGGTGTGTGGTTCCTCTTTGGCTGTTGTGGGAATTTCCTTGTTCCCAGGGAACTGACCTGTTGAAGGGGAAAGGATTTCTCGGCCACCTCAGCCTTGGTTTGTGTGGGAATTTAGGCTTGAGGCACTGTTGACTCCCAGGTAGATGCTGTAGTTGATCTCAGTGACAAGTACAGGGATTAATTTTTCCTCCCTCTCTAATCAGTTTTGTTTAACTCTGTGCTTTGTTTTGTACTACTTAAATATTTTCAGGATTTTGGGCTCATTTGCTGTGTTTAGAAATACTAACACAGCACTAAATCTGCCTCTTGATCCATGGGGGCGGGGGGTGTGGGGGGTATGTGGAATTCCTTCCCAAACCATAAATTCTGGGAACATTCAGATTGAGTGAAAAAACTCAACACATTTTCCAGGCTCCCTGGTATGTAAATACGCTCCAACTTCTATTACAGGAGTATGTAGCTTGAACATGGTGAGATTATTAGTGGCAGTTATCCTAAAAGGAGATATAATTCCTCTTCTCGCTCACTGTCCTATTTTCAGCTCCCTTGAAGCCGCCTCTCTCTTTTTACAGAGTTAAGTCACAGAAACCCTTTAGTTCATTAGATATGGACAAACAAAAGGGGAAATACACTTTCAGTTCTTAAACTAGCCATGTCTTGGGAAAGGCCTGCCCCAGTTTCCAAACAGACTGAAGTCCTTGTGCAGTTTTTCTTTCCTTTGGCTTTCTTTGGTCCCCACGGCCCACTGAGCTGGGCAGAGAATGGCTCTTGCTGTCAAAGAAATGTGTCTGAACAAAAGCAAGTCCTAGCAAGGCTCCTTGTGCCTCAGGAGGGAATATTCCCATTGCCTTCTCTCTTGCAGCTCAGTCACTGGTGGCTCAACCTCAGGTTCCCTCTCTTTGCATCAGGGAACGTCAGGGAACAATCCCAAAGCACTTAAGCCCCAGTTACAAAATGTTTCAGTGAGAATTAAGATCCTTCCATGGGTGGAACGGTCCAGCAGAGCACCACAGTCCGGCTCGGATGCTGTATTGTGTATTTTCTGGGAGGCAGATGTCATCCCACTGGGTTAACCTGTTGGACACACGTTGATCTCTTACTTTGCATTCACTTCCTCTGGCCAAGAAGTATGCAAAACCTTGGCCTGCTACACTGGTTAATGTTTTCTGCTATTCACATTTCTTTCAATCCATTTTATGCAGGCCTATTTTTTGTGGTCAAAGTCTTTCATATTCCAAGTCATTTATCTTATAAAACAGCTACTTAGTTGCAACTTCAGTGTTAAGAATTTACAGTGTGATAGAGCTGGGGAGGGGGTGGCTGAAAATCAAACATTATCAAGCAAAAGCACATGCCACTTCCTGCGTATCTTATTCTGCAATTCTTTGAAGTTTAATCTTTTCAAAAGAAAAGCCGTTCAGCTACTTTGTGGCAACAACTCGGGCTTGTAACTTTTGACTGCACGGTGCTCCTGGTTCATAAACTGATCTCATCCTTTTCTGACAATTAATACTAAAGCGAATTTAAATTGCATCTCCCACTGCGGTCGCATCAGCTGTCTGGAACACTTTGCCTACCTTGGTCTCCCACACTAATTCCCTCTGTACCTTCTCAAAACACGGATAAAAATCCTGACCTCCTTTAGGGCTCTCCCAGCTGGCAAGCTGTCACCCAGCTGTAGTAGGACTACAAGAGAGACAGGGTGACCGAGCACCGGGCCCTGCACACCGAGATCAGGAGATGGGCTTATACAGTGCCATAGGCCTTTGAAGCCACTCTGAAGCCCAGAGCAGGGGCAGGTGGTTGCGTGTCCTGGGTGAAGCTCTTTCTCCTTCCTTCCACCTTCTATCCGAAGCTGTGGCCCCATGGCTTCCTCCCTGTCTCGCAGCTGGGTGGACTCTGCACATCCATGGACCAGCACACAGAGACGCTCTCGGAGCTGCCCTGGGGGCTATAAAAGGAGGAATTCTCCTTCCATCCTTCTTTTTTCATGCAAGGAAGAAGAATTCACAGGTTGGCTCTCAAAACTCCCGTTTATCTGAGAAGCACTATCTTGATTATTGGGTTAAAAGTGGAAATATTTTTATACCATGACAAGATTTTTTTTTTTTTTTGGTTTAAATGTGGGCTGGTGAGCAGTGAGTATAATATCACAATGTCTCGTGGTTCGTTCTGCAGTCAAAGGAGTAATTATATGAATGTTGTCTCTTCCTTTTTTTCCCCCCTCCCCTTTAGCTCCTGTCATATAGTAATTTTCCCAGCACTGGGTTATGAGAGAATTGTATTTATACCAAGGCCTCCAAACGAGTCTGTGACCAAGAGCTTATTGCATATGACAACGTTTCCCATAGCGGGCGATACGTTTCGGAGCATTCTGCATCCTCTTCTCAAAGGCTCAGCACTCACAGCTGAGGCCAAATTCTCGAAAGGGAAACATTTTGATGTAGAGCCTGAAAATAAGGGACGGCCATGAAAATGCAGTCGTTACCTACCGCTTTGGAAAACCCATGAGCCTGTTTTTGTTGCCTTACCAGTACCTTTGCTTAAACACCTATATTCATAAAAACATCTTGCCCTTTGTGAACCGACTGTGAATGTTTCCGGAGGACATTATTAAACTCGTACATGTCAGTGGCATAATTGTTTCCATGGAAACTAACATACTTCTAAAGGAAAATAATAAAACACCCAACAGAGGACATGGGAGAACATAAACCTGGCCATAGCAGGTTAGAGCAAAGGGCTGTGGAGATGGGTGTCCTGTGTCCAGCAGTGGCCAAGGGAAGGTGCTTGGGGAGGTGCGTCAGAACAATGCAGGCACATGGCAGTGCTGCTCCAGAAATTCTTTCAGCTTTAGCAGTTTTGGACTCAAATATTTCCTGAGCCAAAGGTGTCAGCTTTACAAGTAACAGGAATTGTTTTTTTGCTACTGTGAAAAGCCTGGCACAGCACAGTGACATGTCTTTGCAATCAGGCTCTTGCAACGATATCGTTCCGCAGAGAACATGGGGCAATTTGACCGTCTTTAGTTGTTAATTCAGTCCTTCCTCAAGCAAAATGCCTGCCAGCTTTGCTTCCTTAAATGTTTCAAGATTAACTGTCTAGAATTCATCATGGAGATGCTTTAGGGAAGGAACTGGGGTCATAGGGTTTCACTTAGAATGACAGTTAGAAGAGAGCAATCCTCTGTATATTATTACACTCTTTTATCCTAAGAGCTAATCATTTGTTCAATTTTTTTTAATATCACATGTCTAACATAACCTTGCTCACTTCACCTGCCCTTTGTCCCTGCCCCTGTCCATCTCGATCAGGACACTCATTTTAAAACAGGTGGTTAAAACAATGTGCTTCCCCTCTTTAAGGAGGATTGCACACTGAATTTCACTGAATTTTTAGAGTTGGAAGGGACTGTAGAGATCATGTAGTCCATTCCCCCGCCAAAGCGGGATTGACCCACCTTCCTGTAAGTTTGAAGCTAGATTGTAAAGAAATGGGGTTTCCAGTTGTGCAAGTGTGTAAAAGTTTTTTCTGTACATATTTCTCAGTGCTGAAACTATGAGTGCCATCTCTGGGGCTGCTGAATTGCATCAGTGAAAAGCTTTCATCATGGCTGGGGAGAAAGCAAGAGGTGTGCCCGTGAGCTCTAATGCACCCTGCTTGACCCCAGGTGAAATGCATAACCCCAATATTCCATAAATCTCATGAGCTGGTCGCGCTTTGACCATGCTCTGCTGCAGATCTTCAGATGTCCAAGGCATGTGTTTGCATCTTTGGGCTAGTGAAATATTACGCTGGGAAAAGTCCTTGATTTATTAAGCTTTAAACAAAAATTCCACCTTAGGTGTTAATAGGAATCTAAATTCGAGTGTTAACCTCTTTGATTGAAAATACATGCCGAGTAATTACAGGAAAGAGGCCACTTTTGGGCACAGCAGTAATTACTGAATTAGTAGAAAAGTTCAAGAAGAGCTTCAAATTTCATATCATTGCTAAGGTTTCTGAGGAACAGCTAATCCTGAAGTGACTGGGCTTCTCACACCTGTATACGTTTTTGGAAACTTCACTTAAATTTCAAAGCAATCTCTGCATGAATAACTGTAGAGCCAGATGTCAATATTCCTTAAAACGTTGCTTTGTTTTCAAATGCAAAAAAAGTGATGAGCAGCCTGAAATTTCAGTGATGATGAAACTGGGGAGAACAGCTTTTTTTTTTTTTCTTTTTTTTTTTTTTTCGTTAGGTAATATTTCTTTTTCTTGATGTTGAAGTTTGTGCTCTCTTGCTCGATTCATTTAAGTGGAATCCTCTGGTATAACCTCCTGCGTGTAGTGCAGTCCCTCATGTCTACTGCTTTTTGAATGCTCCTTTCCCAAAGAAAGTCTTCACATTATTTACTTGATACTGCATCAGCTGCTGCTAAAACAACGTATGGAAATCCACGTCCTCCCATTCAGGGCCAGTGCCACGGCTCAGTCACCAAAACAAATCTGAAACGATACCACTTCAGTGTTTGGCTTCAGGCCATTAACATTTATGATAATATTTGTACGGTGTAATAAGTACAGTGCAGGAGCCTTTTGGGTTTTATTGGTGGGTTTGGGATAGTTGCATGATAAAGCAGTAGATACAGAGTATATGGCCGGCGGTGCCGTTCTGAGAGTGCAGAATCTGTTCCACAACTGCACACGGCTGTGCACTCACAAGAACAATCTGATGTAAATCCTTAAATATTGAAGCTTTCTATTTAATTTTCAATAGCTACTAGATCATTATTGAATAATCTTTCCATTAATACATTTTTGACAACTTTTCTTTGAGAAAAATCCATTTACAGCCAAGCAATTCAGATCCTTGAAACAAACTGGTTGTACAGTGATATCAATTAACTAGCGAGTAAGCTACTCCCAGGTCCAAAACTTCTGTGTTTATTGAAAGGACAGATTATGATTGCTTTGGAGAGTATTTAAGGCCACCTTGATAAGGTAAATCCATCCAGTAACTCAGGGCACTTTTTGAACTGTTTTATCTAATTTATCATGTATCTAAATGATAGGTCGTGCTGTTAGAAGGAAAAATATCTCATAGACAAATTTTGTGATTTTTTTTTTTTTATGTATCATGACAAATCCTTGTTCAGTTGATCTTCTTTCCTGCCTTCTGCTGCATCCGGCGTCTTTGACTAAGACAGGATGTCAGTGTATAATACATATTCTGGGGTACATATATTGATAAACATACATATTATATAAAATTTTCCTGATACTCTTTTCTATGGGCATTGATTCTCTGAGTGTGCTGCCATCAGGTAAAGCCACGGTGGAGACTAAGCAGAAAGTAATCCCAAATTGTGAAATCATTCTTGCTCTTTAATATCTCCAGGAATTTGAATTGAACAGTGAAACAATTCACACTTGGGTTTGGGTTGTTTTCTGTTATCTCCAATACAGAAATCCAAGTTCCCGCAGGTTATTTATTTGCATGTATCTGATATGCATTAATCAATAATAAAGAGAAAGCTGTACGATGATTAAAGGCTCAGCTTGGAGTGAATGATGCAAACATGACATTGAATTGTTTTGAATGTATTTATTAAAGTTTCAGATGCAGCTACCCAACTCATTTGTGCAGCTAGCACTTGCAACAGGGATGATAGGAGATGATGGCTTTAGATTTATTTAGCAATTAAAATATACAGTATTTTTTAACTGTCATTATATTCTCCTTATCCTATATATTATATTAGGCATTGAAATGAAGTAATGGGATGGAACTGAGGAGGAAAAGGACTGGGGAGGTGACAAGGTAGTGTTTGTGTACAACACCCACAGAGTCTTCCTGGGAAGTCCATGAGAGAAAAAGAGGGTTCTGGTACTTACTGTGCAAAATGGTGAAGTTTGTTGAAATTAAATGTTCCCATTGTCTAGGAGCGGGAATACCTTTGATGTTTTTTTGTCTGTGTGTTGGGGGTCCTGGCTGATACTCTCGGAGCCGTGGTGGGCAGTGTTCAGGCTCCACAGGCCCTGCTGTGGAGATGGTACCGTAGCTCTGTGGCACTCGGGGATGGCTGGAGCATGGCTCCGAAAATGACTGATGTAGGGAGATGGTAGTGATGTCTGTACAAGGCAGTCTGTCTGAGTGAGGCTCTGAAAAGATTTCTTTCCATGGACTCTACAGGGACTGTAGGTCTAGTTTGCACTGGTGAAGTCTGCAGACATCTGTGGTGGGTGGTCTCCCTGAAAGCCCCCGTTGGCTCTGATGCGAGTCATGCTGTGATGATTTTGTCCAACTGCACTGACTCTCCCCGTGATCCTAGACCTACTGAGAGTTCATGTTTCTGTGTTTAAAAAAAAAAAAAAAAAGCCACAGGGGATGGAAAAGGGGAAAATCCATAGGATAATTAAGGACAATAACTCTATACCTGTTTATTTTATCCCATCTTAAACCTTTCTGACATGTACTGATGTCTGTAATGTAAGTGCCCTAAAGGTGTGTGGGCCGTCATATTCTTAGGTGGTGTTTGCTTTAGGAACTTAGCTGTCTGAAAGTTTTGATATTTAAGAGGAACTCCATGTCCTGGCATGATGCAGCTTGCAGGCTTCAGGGAGAAAAACAAGCCCAGCAATGCAGGCACTAGTCCCCTTTCAAGCTGCTGGAGGTAAAAGCATAGAAGTTCAGGCACTTAGATGTCCAGAGTGAATGTAAAGAGATAAGTGGTTGTATTTGTAATACCTCGGTGTGCTGGCTGATTCATTCAACCAATTAATAAACCCCTGCCCTGAGCAGAAAACAAAGCCTGTTTGGAAAGGTTAATGTCAGGCGCTCCGACAGCTCAGTTAAAGTTACATTTTTGTGCTCCACAGGAGCTCCCTGAGAATCTTGTCATAAAGTCTGCTTCGTGAAGCAGAGCAAAATAATGCGGTAATAACACTTGGTATCTCATCAAAAGCCATCAGAAGATCTCCAAGCACTTTGGACAAATTAGTAAAGCCAGCTCAGCTCTCTCCTTTGCCAGGTAGAACGAGGCTATGTTCTTTAGCAAGAGGAAGGCTTTTTTTCCTTTTATTTCTTTCCTTTTCCCTGTTTTAAAATGACTACTTTTTTCCTTTTAAAAAAAGATTTTTGAATGTATTCATGTTCTGCATGGTCTCAAAGTGAAAAATTCTCAGGAGGCCACAGCAGGGAAAGCAATAATGAAAGAGTTTAAAGCAGGAACCTGTTCTGAGGTGTGCAGGAATTGAAGGCAAAAACGCTATTGGCTGAGCGGGATCTAGATTGTACTTCTTGTTTAGCTGAGGCTAAAGAAGTTTCTCAGGATCAAGTCACACCCCAGCTGGTGGCACTTGGAATATTTCCATTTTATTTCGAATATTGCCACCCCTAGAGATTTCACTCAGAACAGAATTAGCTCTCAAGGGTGGGGAAAGATCCACGGAGGGGTTACTTCTGGCTGCCTGTTCTGTTTTTCATGAACACAGATAGAAGCAGCATCACGCTCGCACACCCTGGTCCTCATGGGAGAATTCAACCACCCCAATATCAGTTGGAAGGACAACAGAGCAGGGCACAAGAAATCCAGAAAGTTCTTGGAATGCATTGATGATAACTTTCTTCTTCAAATAATCGAGGAGCCAACGAGGAAAGGAGCCGTGTTGGACCTTGTCCTTACTAACATGGAGGAGATAGTGGGGAATGTCAGGTACAGGATTAGCCTTGGCTGCAGTGATCATGTAATGGTGGAGTTCAAGATTCATAGGGCAGCGAGGAGGGCGTGCAGCAAGCTTGCTACCCTGGACTTGAGAAGAGCAGACTTTGGTCTCCTGAGAAATCCAATTGGGAAGTTAGCATGGGGAAAAAAAATGGAGGGGAGGGGGCCCAAGAGGGCTGATTGGTATTCAGGGATCACCTCCTCAAAGCTCAGGAGAGATCCATCCCAAAAAAGAAGAAGTAGGGCCTGTGTGGATGAATAAGGGACTGCTGGACAAGCTCAGGACCAAAAAGGAGGCCTATAGAGGGTGGAAGCAGGGATGGGTCAAATGGGCAGAATACAGAGAAACAGTCTGAGTGGTCAGAAATGAGATCAGCCAAGCAAAAGCCCAGGCAGAACTAAATCTAGAACATCAAAGGCCAAGAACATCAAAGACAGTAAGAAAAACTTCTACAGATATGTCAGGGACAAAGGCAAGACTGGGGAAGTTGTGGGCCCTCTCTGGAAGAAAACAGAAGACCTGGCCACCCAGGATATCAATAAGGTTAAATACTGAACAACTTCTTTGTCTCAGTCTTCACCAGAAAGGGCTCAAACCACACTACTGAAGTCACAGAAGGCAAAAACAGGGGATGTGCAAATGAAGAGCTGCCCACAGTACAAGAAGATCAGGTTTGAGACCTCTTAAGAAACCTGAAAGTGCATAAGTCCATGGGACCTGATGAAATCCATCCACAGGTCTTGAGGGAGCTGGCAGATGAAGTTGCTAAGCTACTTTCCATCATATTTGAGAAATCGTGGCAGTCTGGCAAAGTTCCTGCAGACTGGAAAAAGGGGAACATAACCCCGATATTCAAAAAAGGGAAAAAAGAAGACCATGGGAACTATAGACCAGTCAGTGTCACCACTGTGCCTGGCAAGATTATGGAGCAGATCCTCCTGCAATCTCTGCAAAGGCACATAGAAAATAAGGAGGTGATTGGAGACAGCCAACATGGCTTCACCAAGGACAAATCATGCCTAACAAATTTGGTGGTCTTTTATGATACTGCCACACATTTGGTGGACAAGGGCAGAGCAACAGATGTCATCTACCTGGACTTGTGCAAAGTGTTTGACGCTGTCCTGCACAACATCTTGGTCTCTAAATTGGAAGATAATGGACTCAATGGATGGACCACTCGCTGGATAAGGAGCTGGCTGGCTGGCTGGCTGCACTTAAAGGGTTGTGGTCAATGGCTCAATGTCCAATTGGCAGCCATTGATGAGCGGTGTTCCTCAGGGATCTGTACTGGGACCAATGCTAGTCAACATCTTTGTTGGAGATGTGGACAACGAGGTAGAGTGCACCCTCAGCAAGTTTGCCAATGACACCAAACTCGGCGGTGTGGTCGACACACTGGAGGGAAGAGATGACATCCAGAGGGACCTGGACAGGCTGGAGAGGTGGGCTTGTGCAAATTACATGAAGTTCAACCAAGCCAAGTGCAGGATCCTACACCTGGGACGTGGCAATTCCAGGCACAAGTACAAGTTGGGTGGAGAATGGCTGGAGATTAGCTCTGAGGAGAAGGACTTGGGAGGGCTTGTGGATGAGAAGCTCAATATGAGCCGGCAGTGTGCACTGGCAGCCTAGAAATCCAGCCACATCCTGGGCTGCATCAAGAGAAGTGTGGCCCAAGCAGGTCTCAGGAGGTGATTCTATCCCTCTACTTTGTGCTCGTGAGACCTCACCTGAGTACTGTGTTCAGCTTCGGAGTCCTCGACACAGGAAGCACATGGACCTGTTGGAACGGGTCCAGCAGAAGGCCATGAGGATGATCAGAGGGATGGAGCACCTCTCCTATGAGGACAGGCTGAGAGAGCTGGGGTTGTTCAGCCTGGAGAAGAGAAGGCTCTGGGGAGAGCTTATAACAACCTTTCAATACCTGAAGGGAGCTACAGAGGAGCCAGAGAAGGACTCCTTGTCAGGGAGTGCAGTGACAGTACAAGGGGCAATGGTTTTAAGTTGGAAGAGGGGAGATTTAGATTAGACACCAGAAAGAAATTCTTTCCTGTTGAGAGTGGTGAGAGCCTGGCCCAGATTGCCTAGAGAAGCTGTGGTTGCCCCATCCCTGGAAGGCCAGGCTGGATGGGGCTTTGAGCAACCTGTTGTGGTGGGAGGTGTCCCTGCCCAGGGCAGGGGATTGGAACTTGATCTTTAAGGTCCCTTCCAACCCAAAGCATTCTATGATTCTAACTTTCTCAATTTGTTCTCTTCTGGACCGTTTCTGAAGATGATTCTCATTTTTATGTTTCTCCCACAGATCTAAGCAGAGGTCTGTCTTGCAAACAATACTCTTGTTGTGAAAGTAATGAATTCTTTTTTTGATCTGACACAATCAATCTAAGGTTAAAAGAATACTAGGTAGTCAAGGAAACTCCTACATCTTTACCCTTACAATATTTGTTTTCAGAAGGCTTGAAATGGAACGAACCCTGTTCTTCCATACCTCATAATAACTTTAATTTGTTTAACAGTTGGATAAAAAGCAAATTAATCACACAAGTACCTTCAAAGGGAGAATTTGGATGTAGTAAATATTCAGCTGTGAAACAGCCATCTGCCATCGCACGCAGTTCAAGCAGCTAGTACCCCTGAGCAGAGATGCAGCTGTGTATTTGAGCATCCTTAATCCTTTTCAGCGTGAAGGAAAAAGGACTTGTCTGTGGCATTGTGTCTCAGATGAGTTACTGTGAGTAAATTGTGACCGTGGTAGCTATTTGTCTAGTAACTGTGCATCTATGTATTATATATGAAAAAGTGTCTTGCTTAATAGCTGGCCAGAGTGAGATCCAATTCCTGGAAGTAGCAGTCAGAAAACCAACAAATTCTCCCCAAATTCAGGAGGAGTAAGGGTAATTAACCAAAGGAGCAAGGACAACTTTACTGTGTGTCTTGTTCAACTTGAGATCAGTTTCAAATCAAGGTAAACACTCTAATGGGTAGGAGCTGTCCAATTTGTGACCTTTTCTAGAAAGAATTACTATCCGCCTGTGTTTTAACATTATCTCATTTGATGAGGGAAATTGTTCAAAATTTTTCTTTCTGAAATGCTTAATTATGTGTTGTAAAACTAAAGAACTGATCCAGCTCTTTGGCTGCAGGTACCAGACTGATTTATAGCAGCCAAGATGTGTCCATCTGTCCTTATGGTGGGATTCTGAGAGCGGAGAGCTTTCACTGAGTCCCAGGCCCACCTCGCCTCTGCTGTGACTCCAAATTGTTAAGGACATAAGAGAAAAGGTGAACGAATAAAAGTGTCTCCAGATTGAGAATAAAAGGTCTACTTTGCCCGCAACAACAAATACATGGAAAAAGATCACAGAATTCTCTTTCTGCCTGTAAATCTGGCCCTGAGGCTCGAGGCTCATAGGTTTCACTCATTCTTTATGGTCTGAAACGGATCCAATGTCAATCAAGGCGAGGAAGAGGGGAAACCCTGCTCTGAGGAAACGACCGAACAAGAGCCCCCGTGAAGCTCGGTTGCTTAACTAGCGAGCTGAAGGAAATCCAGTTTTGTGACAATGTTGTGAGGAAGAAGAGAAAGGGCTAGGAAGAGCTGTGGGGCCAGGGCAGGCCCCCTTTCAGCAGCCCCCAGCTCCCCACCCTGACCCACACCAGCCCCTTCCTCTAACAGGAAACTTCCAAGTTTTGGATCAATCCTGAATAGTTTTGTAGTAAAGGGTTCATTGTGAGAAAGCTTCCTCAGGACCAGCGTAGAAATCTTCCCTGAAGGAAGGAAAAAGTCTGCCCTGAGCCGGACCACCCTCCTGCACCTTCCTGCAGGCCGTGGCTGGGGCCCGCTCTGCCTAGAGGCCTCAGGTCTGGTTTGGAGGCCTCAGTCCCTGCTTAATCCTCAGAACGATATAACGATATCCCCACACCTCACAGTCTGCTGTAGATTTCTTTCTGGCTAGTCCAGATAGTTGTTATTCCCATATGTTTGTGCCTCTGATACAGCTAACTTGCTGTGGCATGGCATTGGTAAGTCTGGTCAATTGGAAGAAGTTTGTTTTCATCATGCTCGTCCTTACATGATTTATGTGTGGTATGAGTCTCATTAAATTAATAGCCATCATCTTTTCAGCATAGGATATGTTTAAAAACATCTGGTCCTAAATGCTGGGTGTCTTTATCCATAAATGAAATGACAGGGTTGGGAACCTCCTTTCAGCCCTGAAGCAAGCAACAAAACCGCCAGACCCCGTGGTCCCCTCCATTCAAATGTGCTGCTCCTTCAGGGTGTCTGAAAAATTGCCTTCTCCTGGGTATGCAGCTGTTTTCCAAAGCTGACAGTGGTGAGTGTGCCAGAGCACTCTGTTTCTAACCAAAGTTTGATGGCACCTTCCAAACCTGAAGCCCTGAAGAGTAGCTGGAGGTAAACAGAGCTGCCCCGTCTCCAGCCTACTAGCCACCTCAAACAAGTATACCATGGCTAAAAAATAAACACCCCCAGCCACAAAACTACCCCATGGTCCTCCCCTGAGAGGTGTCTCTGTCAGTCCCAACTTAGAATTGTTCACTCTTGGCTTTGTGGCTCATATCAAGCGAGAGACTTGGTTGCACATGGTTTTCTTTTAAAGAAGAGGATCCTCGTCTGTAGTATGAGGATATCCTGATGAATAAGGTCCAAAACTAATACTGCTGAGACCTAAATTAACAGATTGCCTGAAAGCAAGACATTTAAACACCTGTTAATGAGGGCACCAGGGGTTTAACAGGAGTCTGGCTGGAGATGCACAGGTCATCTTTTTTCTGATGTATCAGTCAAGAAATATAAAAGTGAAAAGGTAGTCATGATCCCACATGAATGAAAGAAAATATACTTGCACTTATTGCTGGTTTGCTTCCCACTCCAGTTAGTTGAATCCTTTGTATTGTTTTGATGTGATTGGGTTGAATGTTTTAGGGTTTAAAAAACTATACTCAGAAGCTTTATTGAGGTTTCCTGATACTTTAGGATTTTGTGTTTCATGCAGGCACTGGTACTGATTAAATCCAAAGGAATTTAAATTACAGGAGCTGATGGTTAATTTTACTTGTATGCAACCCTCTGTGTGTGTGTTTGGGAGTGATAATGTAACTCCTCCTAAAAGTTATAGTAAATGTTTCACTACATAAAGATTTTTGAATTGAGCCTGGATGTTTTACCTAAATTGTTGGGCTATAGCTGTAGGACATGCATTCAGCTGTACAATACCGGAAGGAAGCACTCTAGAGCTCACAACATAATCCTCTGTCTTTGAAACTACCAAGACTGCACTTGCTTTCCTTCTCATAAAGACTTCTCTCATGTCCCAAAAAGCATTACTCCAGACTTCAGATGAAGAGATCTGGATAATTTTCTGCAGGAGAGCTGGTGGACGACACCCTGAACTAAAACAGTTTAAACTTTCTCTTTGCATTCCATTAAGGTGTTTTTTTTTCTCTGTAGTGAATTTGGTTTTTGCATGGAAGAGGGAGTATGTGCAGATGTATCTGAGATCTTCTAAGAATTACCTGTGGTTAGAATGATCTCTGTGGAGAATGTATGCGGCTCTGCTGGCTTCTGCTTCAGCTCCTGAGTAATGCAGTTGGCATGTGGCTGCATAATCTGTGGATCTTGTCCTACATGCTATCCCAGGGTGTCAAAATTCATCTCCTATGAAAGGTCAGCCTGGGATAGTGAGGTAGAATGGTGGCCAGAGAGGGATTCTTCAACCTGCTTCCTTTATCTGAATTACCTCTTTGGTATTTTCTTTACTGTCTTGTTGACTTTGAAAAATAAATGAATCTCTGTCTGAATTTGCTCTTTTTTTTTTTGTTCCCTTCATCTCCAGCCTCTGACAGTAAAATGTCAATGAAAATTGTCTGAGTGCAGATGTGGTCAAGTGGGTTTGGAATAAGCAAGGGAGATCACTCAGGCCTGGGCACTGACACTGTCCAAAAATCTCTTACCTGCCTGCGTTACAGGGATTTACTTTTACCTGCTTTTGTGATTGAAGTCTCTGGAGCAAATGGGGCCCTTGACTCAGATAACCAGTGCTGTATCATGTTCATGTAATGTAGCCTATTAAAATAACATTAAATAGTTGGATGGGATGGTCCTTTTACAATCTTCTTAACAAGGAAGAACTGATGCCTAAGGCACTGAGCACTGCCTGCGAGATAGAGAGAGCCCTAAATCATTGCTTTCCATGTGTATTTAGGCCGGTAACTTCTGCGCAGCTCAATGCCTTGCGAGGCTGGGCCCCTAACAGAGCTGTTAAATGGGCTCAGCTACAAGAGTCGTTGCAAGTGTGCACCTGTCTAGTGACAGCAAGTTAAAAGATAAGTGCTTGAATAAATCAGTCGACAGCTTTTATGAAAGACCTGGGAGGAGAGAGAGGACAGCAGAAAGTAGCTGTTTGTAATGCTAATAAAAAATGAAACATGTTCTAAAAGCATGTGAGAACAGGCGAATATTAGCAGGTGGTGTAAGTGTCCAGGCTTCGAGCAGAGTTCGAGCTGCACTGGGTAAACTGCTTTCTCATGGGTTAAACTGCCCTGAAGATGGTGGTTCAGCCACATAGTCTCAGTGAAGGAAACTGTGATTTAGGGATGAGTTGACATATCTTAGGTTCTGAAGTCCCTCTTGACTTCTTTAACATAGATTCTTTCCAGGACTACTCTGAGCTCCCTAAACTACTTACACTATGTAACACGCTTGAGCGTTCTTTCTTCAGGCAATTTTGGGGGCAAAATCCTGGTCTTTCACCACCTTTCCCAGCACTTCCACAAACCTAAGCATTCTCAGCGGCTGTTTCCATTGCGTTTCAGATCATCAGGAGCAGTTTCCAAGGAGACTACCTCCTTGTGGGTTGAATCTTCAGCAGGTGCATATTAGCTCATTTCCAGTGAAGTCTGCAGGGTGAGTTGTTCCAGTTTATTTATGGTATTAAGTTCACTCATCAAACTGTTAGCTGTAGCACAAATGAAAAAAACGTGGTTTAATCTCCTTTGACTATTCTTGAGGGCAACACTGATGATCAGTCTGTGCTTTCAAAATAAATAAACTCATTCTGGCTAGAGAATGTAAAGCCTGTTTGCAGAGCATCCATTGTGTTCCACCACGGGCTTTATGGAAATGGCAAGTTCTGGAAAACAATATGTTTGCATGTGATTTCTATAAGTCTTAATTTTCAGAGCATTAGGAGACCAGCCTGCAGCTCTTCTGCTTGCTTTGTGTAAAATCAAGAACATCAGGATTCTGATTGAAATTTTGTGGCTTTTTTTTCTCCTTTGGCACTTCTCTCTCTGGGATGGCAATACAGGTGGCAATTGTGAAGTAAAGTGTACTTACTTTTTTTCCTCCGAAAGCCCAAAGTTAGTATTTGCTACAGACCATTGCTGTGTCTCCCTCAGCAGGTCCCATCCTGGAACTAATTGACTTCCTGTTTGGTGCGTGTGTTCTTGGGGGAGGCATATGCAGTTTTCACTTTAATTATCAGTACAGCAGGCTAGACTTGCCTGTGTATAACATTAGAAATAGAAGAAATGCTGTAGGCAGTTTATGTCACGTTAATTTATAGCTTGGGTAGGATTTGGATAACCATATGAATTACTTTACCAGTGGACTTGACCTTTACATGTGGTGGTAAATTTTGCGAAAGAGAGAACAGCAACAATGTATTTAAGGAAGGGTGGAATTTGAATCTGAATGGTCTTGATTTTGTAATAAATCAGCCACAGAATAAACATGTCTCTTCCCTCATCCCCCCCACATATGGAACGATGATTAAAACCAGGACATCAAAAAGGTCACAGGAGTAAACAAATCTATTTATGACACTTTTTTTTTAAAAAAATTTATGAGCATGTTTAAAACGCTAACTTCATAATCTCTTTTAATGCACACAAATCAATTATACGTTTTAATGGCAAAAATATGGGTATGTTCCCCCTTTTACCCTTCACAAATATATTTTGAGCTATTTCTTAAATAGCTGTGGCCCTTAATGCTATTGGGTATAGCATTGCATATGCCTCATAGTATTGTATTTCTAACGTCTCCTAGACCAGACCCTCTCTTCTGACAGTTGCATCCAGCAACATGGTAGTGTTACAAATTCTTTTTTTTTAATTATTATTATTATCAATGCAAGGAATTAGCAGCTCTACCCTTTCTGTGCCCCTCAGTCTTCTCTTACAGCTTCTTGACTCTCAAGGACTTTGGCATAATGTGGGCAGCTTCATTGGGCTGGGCTTGGAAAGTGGCTTTGCAACTAATTCAGACATGTCATGGACAGCGTATTCACATGCAGCTTATTGTAGCTTCAAATTTGCCAAGAAAGCTAGGTTTAAAAAAAAAAGCAAACTTAAAACCTAGATTGAGACTTAAGTAACTAAGTTGTTTGTTGTAAGTTAACAGATGAAATCTCACTGAGGTTTGAATTTTGGGTTGAATTGATACAAAGACATCAATGGTATAGTGAGTTGCTTGTGTAAATTTCTAGTTCAGACTGAATTCATGGGAGCAGATTAATAACATTCAGAATATGTTGCTGGATGGAATAATTGAGCTAAGAAACAATGTGAATCATCTTCTAATTACTATTTTAAATGTAGACTAGCATCTCAGAAGAATGACTGTTTCTCATTAAGAGTCTGACCGCACAGCACTAGAGATAAAAATTCCTGATTTTTTTTTTTTTTCTCAAATCACCACCAAAAATCATAAGGGTTGGACTCGATCCTCTGAAATTTTTAAAGCAAATTTATCTTTAACTCATATGTAATTAAAACCTTTCAAGCATCTAACCCAGCCAGTACTCTGATTCAATTGGACTTGGTCTGGAACTGTATGTGTATCTGGATTCCTGTATAATAGCATGGCTTTCCCCCACCCCCATGCTATTAACTAACTGTTGAGCATCACTGCAAATACATATTATGGTGTGACAATTTCCTACTGTATTTGGGTGAATGTTGAGGAAAACATAATGCTGTAACTCTGTTTAGTCAGGCTCTGTACAGATGTAAGGTTAGTCATGGATCAGACTTCGTTTTCATCTCTCCTTCTGCTTCGTTGCTCACATATGGGGTTTTGAGCATGAATTATTAATAATTGAATCATTTTAAATGCTGGAGATGCACCAATTGTTGTCAGATTTTAAATTTGTTCCTTTTAATTACATAGTTGCCATTTAATGCACAACATGGATCTGAGGAGTTCTAATTGTTAAGGAACATTTTTCACCTCTCCTGATTGGTATGGGGTAGATTAAGGGTATAGAAAAAGCTCTTCATGAAACCTCCTGAATTTTCTTGTCACTGCTAAATTAACACAATATGAATGTAAGAAATGACCAGGAATAAACATTTTAAAGGATGTATGTTTTTTTAATCTGTGCATTCCTGTACTGTTAATAATACTGTGGGGCTAAAGCTTCCAATTATTTTACCTGGTAAGTGTAGATAGTACAGGAAAGATAATAAAACAGAGCACACACACAAAGTGAGGATTAATTACTTCATATGGATGAAAATCTGAAGTCACCCTGGAGATGCTATTGCATCTGTTATTGCTTTGCTTTCAGAGGTTAGTGCTGATGGTAATGTTTCATCAAGGGCCCTGGAAAAATTTACATGCTAAATACTTGAGGCTTGGCTTAATAAAATGGATTTTGGAATATGCTAATCATGCTTATTTTGATTTGCTGTACCTGGTAGTTCATTGGGCCCACTTGCCACCTAGATCTTGGATCAAGGGGGTTCAGTTTGGAGACCATTCCCCAGAGATTTTCCACTAGAACTTTATAGGAAATTGATCAAGGATTAAAGGTAGGAAATCTCTAGAAAAAATCTCTAGAAAAAGGTAGATACAAAGTGAAGTTCAAATTTCAGCAGAAACAAGTACCAATGGAAACATGGAAAAGCTTCTTCTGTCCTTTTTCCTTCCTCCACAACATTTGGACACTCTTATTTTTCTATTCAATCTGTGGACACTTGTATGGAACAGCCTGAAGAGAGTTGAAAATGAGGGGGCTTTGCACGACTTTCTTAAACCCAAAATCTAGTCTGTAAGGAGCAATGCTGTAAATAGCTAGGGAGTTTTCTTTCTTTTCCAGATTCACCCACAGTGGGAAATGTTATCCCTGTCCCTCTCTGTGCCCCTCAACCAGTTTCTCTTTGAGGCTAAAAATACGTAAATGAATGAAAGCCCGAACCTGGGAAATCCAATGTTTAATTTGTAAGGGACAGCTTTTGGTTGAGAAGAG
>BJBW01001255.1:50900-92615 GCA_004320125.1 Scolopax mira | reverse complement strand
TATATACTTTTGATAACTATCTTCAGAATTCTAAGTAAAAAAGTGCACCTCAAAGTTAGGCATTTTTAAATTGTACTTTTCCAAGGTGATACTCTATTTTAATTCAATTTTTTTAAACAATGGAAATGGGGTGAATTTTTTTGAAAAGAACAAAAACAGAGCAGAAAGTTTTTTGATTCAAATTATTTTTTCCATTAGCCTATTCTCCAGGTTTTCAACTGGAATTTAAGATAATCTCTCCTTAAAAAGCAGATGAACAGAATTATCTAACAATGATCGAGAAATTACTTCAGCATAAGCGTTTTTCTACCTGGAAAGTTGAAACCATAGTTTCTGAGGTGAGCAGCAACTTGTAATGTGCTCATTGATTACAGAACTCTATGTGTTCAAACTCTCCAGAACTATGATCATCTATGTAAATTCCAGGTGGAAACACCTGTAAGTACCTGGCTTTGAATGTTTTCTCATAAAATGCATTAAAGTGACGCAAAGGCTGCAGTGGAGCTGATACTGGTCTGCTCTTTGTAACGGTCCCATTAAACTACTGCATGATTAAAATGGTAGGACTTGGCTTCAAAATTCCAGCACCAGCCTCAAGACTCTGCTTTTCAGAGCTTTTGAATTAGGTCAGAGCGGGAAGATAAAACGTACTATTGTGGCAAGAGAATCCATTTACAGCCGGCGCTGTCAAAACCTGAGCGATGACTCCCCTCCTCAGAAGCCTGTTGATGATGTATCTTCTGACACCAAACAATTTCTATTTTTGCCTCTTTAATTCTACCATTGCGTTTCAGTGCCCTTCGATTTGTGCTCAGTCTCCCTGTAGTTTCTCAGCTGTAATTCTGTCACTGCCAAGGTACACTTGGAGCTCTCTTGCAACCCTTCTGACATACTCATAACAGGTACAGTTTTCCTTTGACAGTGCAGTATCTGTTTTTATCAGCGTGTGGGCTGCTGCCAGTGATTTACAATCAGATGTTAATAAAATTTGTCTGTTACCTGTACTGTGTTTGTTTAAGTAGCTACTCTGAGCCTTTTCATGAGTTGCTCCAAATAAGATCAAAGGGTTGAGAAAAATGTTTGTCAATTGGAGAAGTTACGGCGGTGGCGTTCTTGTAAACTCAGAATCTGAAAAATCCAAGGCTAGTAAAGTGCTCTGCACACATGATTAATGACTTAATGGGAGATGACAAGATAGAATACTTTTTGGTAGAGTTTCACTTTAAAAACAAAGAGTAATCTGTTTCAAGCTAAGAGGGAAGCGGGGGAAAAGAAAAAAAGAGAGTGTCAGGCTAGATTTCCCCTGTAGATACCAGAAGAGCCTCTGTCCCTGCCATTGAAGGCAGCAGCTGGGAAGCAGCGAGCAACTGGAGAAAAGGACCTGCCTTTAATCCAGCACAATGTTTTCTTGTGCCCATTTTACTGTAAGTCTCAGTGGCAAAGGGACAAAGGCTGTTGAATGATCTCTGCAATTACCTCCTTTAATATTGCTTTCACCTGTCTGCCCGGAGTGGTGGATGAGGTTTAGGTAAAGTCTGGGTAAAAATGCCCTTTTAATAAATAAATAAATAAATAAAGCTCCCTTTCTGTTATCAAGCTGCTCTTTCAGACCTTTGAATCTGTTTTGGAAGAGTGTAGGGGATGTGATTGAAACTTAGGGAGAGTCTGAATTCCAATAGCAGTCAATGGTTTTAGCTGGAATACCCTTAGTATTTCAATATTTGAAAAACCCTCAGTATTTCAAACTCTTGTGTGCAGTTTGTACTGGGAAAGAAAAGGTGTTTTATTTTGTTCTTTTTTTTTTTTTTCTTCACTTCTGGTGTGGTGTGGGGGGTGGTATCTGTCTTACGTAGCGTGACTCAGAAGCAAGCATATTTAAAAATAATTGTCCAGTGCACTCTTTACTTGTAGGCTTTAGAAAAATGTGATCCTTTAAAAATAATCAAAGATAATCCAAGCTGCTATTTATTTCTAACGTGGAACATGCAAAGATAAAATTGTGTTTAATGAACTGTAGATGGAAGCCTTTTCCTTTTATCTGAGGAGATGGCACGAGGAGGCACTGCATGTACCTTTATACTCTGACTCAGTGCAATGGATCTGAAACCTAATACTGAGGCCTGTTCTAGGATACAGGTGACTGTGACAACTGGTATTTTGGTCCTTATTTTCTTAGAGATTTTTGTGGAAAAGGAGACAACTGGAGTATGTGCTGTATCAAGGGCTCCATAGGGTGATGCAGGCACAGTGATGGATGCACCCTTGATTGGCCAATAGGTAGCATTTCTGTAAGTACAGATGTTCACGTATCACAGGACACTGCCTTGCTCTTTCCCTTTTGTGAATCCAGGGATTCTGGGGGGGTGGAGGGGCTAGGGGGAAATCTGCATCTGAATTTCTGTTTCTATTGGAAGGCAGTCCCAAATCTTCTCTAAATCTTCTACTGGCCTCCGAGAGCCCAACCACCCTCTTAGTTTCCCCCGTGTTACCCAGCTCTGTGCTGATGCCACTTCTGGTGTGTTTCCTTCCATGGTTTTTCATCCCAGAGCCATATCTTGCTGGGCTAGCAAGGAGTTACCAGTCTTCTACCTGGTAACTGGATAGTGTAAAAACTATTTTCTGTGAATTTCTGTCACTTATGGAGCAGGAGAAATTATGATTCTCCAAACATACCCTCCTCTTCCTTCTCTGATCAGTTGTGGTGGTTCTCGAAATATTTTCTCTAAAAATAAGATGCTTGAATCACCAGCCTGAGTAGTGTATTCCAAGAGGGGAATTCCTAGGGTGTGGTGAATTTTTACAAGAGACAGACTTTTAATAGAAGAGGGAGGCATTCCTTTGAAGTGCTGGGGAGAGGAGGAGCCAGGAATCTCAGAAGGCCCAACGCAACCAGTGCATTTAGTTTGGCTTAAAAGGTTTGTTATTCGTTAATTTGTTAAGGAATGCTAATGAATTTTTATACCAGAAAGCAATCTGAGGGCGGCTAGGTTTGTCTTGTACCTTCTTACTGTTCCCTATGCTGTGCAAAGTGAATAAATAAATAATAAAAAAGCAAACTCACATAAGTGTGGTCTAAAACTAACACACAGGTGGGCTCTGCTAATGCTTCAGTACTTTCTCCTATCTGATCTTTTCTGAGAAAAGGAATATCTTTGCTGTCACTGCTTAAGCACCTGATGTTGCATAGGTATGGGTAATTAAGCCTCTTAATCTTTTTTTCTTCTCTGTTCTTTGTTTTTTTTTTTATAAATATCTGATGATCGTTGTACATTTCTATTAAAATTGGACAAAGCATTCTTATAAAACATGTTTTCTCTGATTGAGAGCTGATGGCAAACAGCTATACTAAAAAGGAGGCTATAGGTTAAAGAAAAATAAAAGCTCTAAGTATGGGTGCACTTAGTTGTTTTTTTTAAGAGGTACAGATACAGTTGTACATAATGGTTTCAAAACCAACATACCCAGGCCCGAATTTCCTTCCCACCTCAGCATTTCCTTCTTACTGGATTAAAAGAAAGTTAGCTGCTTTGATTTTTGTTATTGCTACTTGGAGCATCCTCGATTGAAGGTGATGTTGATCTGGTTTGTAATGCCTGTGGGTCACTTCAAAGACTGGGAAGCCTGAAAGAAGACTCGCTCACGGTGTTTTATATTCCACTGATTTGGAAAACTAAAAAGTGCCAATAGATCAGAAAAAAATTTCAAAATTTGGTTCCACCAAATAGATTAAAATGTAACCGGGGGGCTGTTTAAAGTCATTTAATTATTCACAAAGGAAAATTCAATCTAAGAAATCTAAGTTGAAAACTAAGCAAAGGTCCTGAGTCTCCTTAGAGGTTGTATGAAGCTGTGTGGACTGATGCTTCTGGAGAAGTTTGGGATGAAATATTATGCCCTTGCCTGTCCTTCCAATCACCCAATAACCTCTTATGTCAGTTTTCCCTTATGCCAATGAGCTTAATACACGTAAGGCAGAAGAGCATGGAAACCTATTGCTTTCAGTCGATTTTTCCTTTAAAATATTGTGCTTCCCAATTAAAAGGCAATGCTTACGAAGAGAGGCTCTCTGCCCCCCAGAAAGGGTCTTTCAAAGCTGATCTAATCTGCTCTGGGTGTCTAATGAAAGCCTTCATGTTTGCTATTTATTCCTGGTTCTCAAACTACAGAAATAACTGGAAATTTCCATTCTACATTAATCTTTTGTAAGTGCATGTTGACTGTTGACTTGCTTTAAGAGTAAATAAGGGAGTTTTTGTTGGTGTGGTTTTGTGGTTTTTTTTTTTTCTTGGTTGTTTTTTTTTTTTTTTTTTTTTTTTTTTAGAAAAGGACCTGTTGGGCTTGGTTGACCTTGATGTATCAGCTCCTTTGTGTTCTCCTGCAAGGTGCTGGTTCATTTCCTACATCCCAGTGCTAAGTAGAAAGGGACCAGATAGCAGAGGGGCTACTGCTCACTTCCTGTCAGCCGCAGTCAGATGTCAGGCCAGGCTTTCTGTTCTCAGCTTTGATTGATAAGCTTGAAGGAGTCCACGGCAGGTATGCAGGTCAGGGGATAACAACTGGAAAATATGCACCCAGCAGAGAGACCACACAGAGAGAGACCAAATTCTTTCTTGCTGCATGGTTTCAGGATAACTTTGTGGTTAGCACAACGGGATTTGACATTTGATGCAGTGTGTAATCTCTGGATATAGCCATGTAATTATGCTCTGCATTCTACTCAACTGATAAAATACTCTATTACAAAGTGGGATGGTGCTAATTGTTTCTTACTTTAATTTTAGCTGCAAAATAATATCCAAGACTCAACTGTCAATATGCTGTTGGGGATTCAGAGATTTTACATATAATTTTGAACCAGCTATGTGCAAAGGATTTGGTGATTCCTGCCCCTCACTGGTCAGAGAGAAAAGTTGCTAAGGATGGGAAAAGTCAGGAGGAATCTTCTCATTGCTTGGAGGCAGGGATGTGTCAACAAGCCATGGCATCACTGGAGATGATGTCTTCTCTTCCCTGTATCACCATTGGGTTTCTACAGTAATTAGAAACAGGGAGTGACATTGGAGAAGTGATCTCAGGGCTGCCTGAAGAGGCAGAGGTTACTGCCATCCCCTCTGCGAGAGCTGCCTTCACACCTCTGAGGGTAAATTAGAGATTAAACTGGTCCGAGATCACATCCTTAGTTTTGATGAGTAGATGGCCCAGAACTACGTAATATCAGCTGAGGCTTGGACTTTGCTGTTTCCAGAATAAGGTGTAAAATACTATTAATAATGAGATCCGAACTCCTTCCTACAGTGAATCAATCTGAAATGAATGTTAAGACAGAAAATAGGGGCAAACATATGCTTCTGACAAAGATATTCTCTTGCTCCTGTGTTTTGTGAAGAAAGAACAAAACTGTATAAACGATGAATTGGTGTTTGGCCCTGCTCAGTGACACGTGTGTGAGAGTTGTGAACACCCTCTCAGGAACACAGCTTTTACATGCATGTATAGCTAGAAACAGCAATAATCATGGACAAATTGGGTTTTGTGTGCTCTTTTGTTAACAGTAACCACTGAGGCATGAATAGACCCTACTGAGGGTATTTAGTGCTGGATGTATGAGGTGCTCTCCATGTTCAGTAACGGGCAGTTGGCTGGCAGAGGCATAATCCAGCCCTAGTAGAACGATGATGTTTCATGTTCTGATTTCACAGATAGAATTGAAACAAAGGAATATCAATTGGCTTAGTTTGTTCAGGGTGCATTTATGAAAAGTAGTGGTGTGGTATTTCACCAGTCTTTCTCTACGTTTTGGTAATGGAGACTTGTTGGCAAATTAAATTTAGATTCCCCAAGCAGTAGTTGTTAAGAGCTCTGACCTCTTGTTTTGAGACCAGTAGATTAATTTCTACCAGTGGGACTCACTCGACTGGATGTTAAACAGGCAAACAACTTCACTGGGAGTTTTATAGGAGCTCTGGTTTCGGAGTCAGGTGTTTGTAATGTACCTGTGGGTAGCAGGTAGTACTCCTCCTCTTCAAAACATCAACCTGGGCTTTTAATTGTGTAATTCCTCCTCTTCCCTTCCTGGCTCTCCCCTCTCCTTCCTTCTCCAGCCCCTTTGCAGGTGTCTGGTCTGACCTGTCAGGTGGGTCTGTGTTTGTCTGTCACCTCGGGAGCTGATGGCCTTACCCAGGGACGGCTGATTGCACAGAGCGGAACAGCCTTCCTCTGAATTGCAGGTGTGAGCAATCCCCAGAGATCTCTGCTAATCCCGGGGATAGTGGAGCACCCAGGGCTGAATCAGGCATGCTCAGAAAGGGCTAAATGAGGTGCAAAAGGGAAAAGAGAGGGGAAAAAAAAAAAAAGACAAAATTAATTACTGCGGTTTCCTTCTCCCAGGTGGCTTGAGTTATTTAGGGCTCATAAAGTGAGTTGCTCTTGTTTTTTGGCAGCCTGTGATGATGGAGTTTTGGAGCATGGCTGGGAATTTATTTATATACATACATATATGTATGTATTTATATGGATATATTTATTGGAAAGTCATTTTCCAAGGACTTTATAAGTCAATGGAAAAGTCCTGCCCACCTTAATGTTGGGTTTGAAGCAAAAATGAAACTCATTTATGCTTTGTCTTCCTCTGCTTCTGTGGAGATTGAGTTTTGGGCTTTATCATACTTGGTTCCCGAGAGCTCTGCTGGGTGCTAAGTGCCTTTGAGAGTCTTGGGAGCAACGGGGGATGGATCCACTGAGAGATTGTCTGCTTTGGGCATCTGAAGCATTGCACAGGCCACATGCAGGGAGAAATGCTGGAAGACAGTTGGGTGTACAGAAGAGAGTAGGTAGGGGACATGAGAGAGATTTAACAAATTATTATAGGGTGAAAAAGGAGGTGTTGCCAAAGAAGGAAAAATGGGGTTACTGGAGTGGGGAGAGGGAGGGCAGTAGAAAAATGTAGAGGTGATATATCCCATGTGAACTGGATGCCTTTGATCTGCTGAGTAAATATTTATTTGCTTTATGAGTTTTTAAGTTCCACTCAGGCTTTATCTTCAGGGCTCTCCTGAAACCTTGTGAGTTACGAGTTCATATTTTTTTAATTTGTCTTCTAAACTTTCCATATAGTCACAAGATGCCAGATGCTGAGATTCAAAAAACGTACTATTAATATACCTAGACTCTAATATCACAGTAGCACATATCTATAAAATTAATTTGCTGCCCTATAATATTAACAACCTGTAAATCTGACATCTTGCTAAAATCACTGAAAATTAAGCTTTCTTATAGAAGGGACAAATTTAAGCTGCAATGTACCACTTCTACACAGAGGTCCAAATTGTGTCTTTCAGGGAAAGGGCTGCAGGTTATAGCCCTTTATTTGCAAACAGGGAAGGGCGCTTACGCTCAGCACAGCGTGCCTCGAAAAACTAACAAGAAATTGGAGAGGTACAGGGAAGATTAAAGTATTCCTCAGCAAAGGAGGTTAATCCAATTTCTTGGCACCAATTTTTCTGCACTTAAGAGGAGATTGTATTTTGCATTCCTGACCCATCAGGTGCGAGCTAGTTTAATGCAACAATCACCTGTGTTTGCTTGATAGTTATTTATCTCTAAGCATATATTTTACAGAGGGAAGTGTGATACAGTGGTATTTCTGTTCTTCCCCTCCTTCCACACACACAAAGTCAAACTGACTCTGAGACCCAAGAGACCCCTCTTTGACTTGTATTCCCCTCTCCTTGGCTGGCCTGGTATAATGTCACTTTGTCACACTTAGTCTGCTTGTACTATAACCTCTCCTCTGCATTGTGGAAACACTCCAGAAACACAGGAGATGCGTACACAGGTCCCTACCTCTACGAGTGTAAACTGAGAGGACAAAAACAGACCCAGAATAAAATAAAGACCTGTAACATGTGAGTAAAGTGACCAGAACAATGGCTGGATTGTAGCTTATTGTTTGGTTTTCAAGTTAAAATCCCCGAGAAAATCCCTCCTGTCAATTAAGCTGGAAGGGGTGTAGGGCTGGGGCCTCTCGCTTTCCTCCTCTTGCAGCTTCCTCCCTCCAGCCTGGAAGCAGAGCCTACCCAGGGGATGGTCTTGAAGCCAACAGAAACCTTTTCATTGACCAGGGGGTGCCTGGGTTGGACCTGTCAGTGCTAGTTTCTAGAGGGATCTGTTGAAGTAGGTCTTTGGGAGAGGTGAAGTGCTTGAGGATCGAGCCAGCCCAAGAACAGCATTAATGCTCAGGTATCTTTAAAAGAGATTTGGTTTTTCTTTCCTCTTCCCCTCTAATTCCCCAATGTGAAATGGATGCAGATGTGTGGAATGAATTCATCTGGGATTTAGAAACACCATTTTCTTTGTGTACCCACCCACATAATTGCTTTCCTTTCACGTACTGCACTCCTGTGCACACCTGTGGGATGTTGGCAGGACCTCCTGGATATTAGATCTACTGAACGTATGACCCATGTCGCTTTCACAGGATGGGAAAGGTACCGAATTACACCTGGCTACCTTGATGGGCAATCTATTACATTCCTGCCTTCATCTTCTTTTGCCTTGTGTTAGAGCTGTGTGATGGGAATTAGGACTAGTGTGTCCCTTGCAATTTACAATTTTGGTTTTTTTTGTGTATTTATACTTTAACCTTCATGATTAATTGGAGTATTCCAGTTGCTGGGATTCACTTACTTATACAGGGAAGTCGAGGATAATATCTATTCTGTCACTAAGCGTACCTATAAAGGAAGTAGGAATAATGCCCATGTACTGGGATGGATCAAGTCTGTTGGGATGCTCTAGGACAGGGCCAGCAGGTATCGTGCAGGACATTGCAGAGAATTCCAGCTCTCTGGAGCAGGTGGAGGCCAGGCAGGACAGCATAAAGCATCTCAGGCTACATGTTGTGGCCTGGCTTTAGGCAAGGGAACCAAGCTTTAAATAAAGGGAGACTATAATGTCTTTTAGTTTTAATGTTTTCACCTTTCTAGACTGTATTCTCCCACTTTCATGCTTTTGACCGTTTCTTAGATATGATCCCAATAGCTGTGCTTCCTTCTCCCAAACAGCATCTCCTTTGGTTGTCCCACAGTCCTTAAATGATGAGCAGTTACAGCACCTCTGTGGTCTCTTGCCTCCTCTGTTTCTGTTCAACGAGAGAAGGTCTGGCAAACTTGGGGCGACCTGGATCATGCCAAAGGTGTTAAAAGAGTACAGTTTGGAAAGATGCCATAGAGAAATATGGATTGGGGGTAGATGGCAAACTTTAGCCATGTAGTAGTCAGTCTTTGTGTAGTCTGATAATGATCTTGTGGGTTGATCAAAACTGTTGCTTTTAGGATGAATTAACAGTGGAGCAAAATGACCTAATGTTGCTGAGAAGTAAAAATTGGAACTCTGTGGATTGTAGCTTTGAATCTTTTTGTGCATGTGTTCATGAAACATATTCTCCTACAATGGCACCATGCATATAAAATGTCCTAGATAATGTCAGCCAGGAAGAACAAGGCGTTATCTTATTTACTCTCCTTGTTGCAGTCAATTTTACTTATTTGAATGTTTCATCATAAATTAATGCACAGTTCGTTATTTTTCAACATAAGTTTCTGTAAGGATTTGTCTGTTTCTCTAAGAAGTGGCACAAATAGTGAAGTCATCTTTATACTGGATGACATATTCTTGCTCTTCTAGACAGTCTTGGAAATGTTGGTGACATCAGTGATGAGAACAGGAGTTACAATCACTCAAAAGCAAAGAATGGAGAGGAGGGAGTTCCTGCACTGCTGTGGCTTGAACAAAATTTTAGGACAGAAGGGAAACAGCTAAAATTACAGGTGAATTAAATTACCCAGGGTGGAACTTATCTTGGGGATGACAATATTGACTCACAGCAGTTTTCAGTGCAGCCTTTTTCTCCACCATCCCCAACTACAACTCCTCTTCCCATGTGTTACCTTGTAGGTGTAACAGAGTGTTTCTCACCTTGATGCCTGTGTCTGACTTGAGGAAGAATTCTAGTTGAGGAAAAAGTGTGAGGAAAAAAATGATACTATAGGCTCCAGTATGTAGGACCTGAGTTTTGTTGTTTGTAAGAACAGCAGCTCCAAGAATGACCCCGTGATACTGTGGGGTGAGGTTGCCCTGTTCCTGACTTACAGGAAGCAGGTCGCTTACTGATTTACCAGCACCATTTCTTAAACTACTTACGATTTTCCTTGGAAAGTCCTTCATCCACATTCTGATAACTTCTCACCTTGCTTGGCTTTCATGGGACTTTGTGGAACCACAGTCCAAAGTATGTTTTGGCTGCATAGTATCAAAATGCTATATTACATAAAAAATAATTTTCCCATTTGTGTGGTGGCGTATTTTCTTTTCTTCTTCTTCTTCTTTTTTTTTCTTTTCAGTTACAGGTTACTTTTCTACATTTTTAACTTTACCAAATATTCCTTTCTCCCAAGGAAGCGGTCTTTAACGTGTGTGTGTTTTAGAGATATGGGATATTGGAAAGATCAATCCAAACTGATAGCTCATTTCCCACGACTGTCCAATTCCCAATCTGTAAAGCACTTTCACACCAATCTGCAAGGCTGGAAAGTGCCACTAACCCCAGAGTGTGGGGTTCCTGAGACGGGGCCTACAATGCTAACTATTTTTCTTCTGGTTCTCTCTCAATTTGGGAGCAGAGAGCCTGATTCTTCTTCCTAAAGTCAATGACCGTGTATTAAAAAAGAAAAAGATAGACTTCCCCAGGGAGCATATGGAAGGAAATAAAACAATTTGCTTGCAAATGGGAGGTAATTGGTATGTTAATTAAAGTCGACTTTACCTCTCTTAATGTTAACCTCCTGATTTTCTCCAGTGTTTCAGGTAGGGTAAAAGAATTTATTCTTTAGTATTCTCAAGAATGAGATTGGATAATAGACACAAATGAAGTCCAAACCTAGTACAAAAAACCATGAGGAGATATGTCTCCCGGCTGCTTTCCTAATACAGCATGAGGAGGACGAGATAGTTATCTGAGCAGTCACTCCACAGCTCAGACTTCAAATTATAGTAATTATGACAATTTGTGCCAATAGCCATGAGGTGGGGTTTTTTGATGTGGTTAAAAATAACATCTGTAAAAATCCAATAAAAAAAATTACATTTTGCTAATTTTCTGATAAGATAATGTTTAACTGTACTGTGTGCCTTCTACTGCCGTTTTCAATTAGAGTATTTCCTTCTGGGCTTTTACCATCTCGTCTCATGGATCCGATTCCATCCTGAGCAGTTCATTTGTTTTAACTTTCTTAATTAATTGTTTTGTGTAGGTTTTGCCTTTCAAACTGATATCAATCTTCCAGACTTATTAACGTGCTGATTGCTAACGTGTGATACAAAGCACAACTCAGTTAAATTGTTCTTTCTGTCATATTAAAGAGAGTTCCCTTATTAGCCTGCTAAACAAAATAATTGTAGATAATTTAGAGGGTAACAAATGACAAAAGTCCTGTGCCTGGGAGAGTAGAAAAAAAGTTTCATTTGCAGCATTTTTGTGCTGGCTTTGGGTACAATTCTGAGCCCATGTGCACACATGGTGGTGGAGTAACACAAAATAATTAACTGCCAATTAATTGCAGGAGAAGCTGGTGGGACCAATTGCTCTTCCCAAACGATGAAGCTTCTTACCTTATCTGAGGAATTCGGGGGGCAGGGAGAAGTGGGGCATCGGACATAGCTGATACCTTCCCTCCTCTACTTTCAGGGAATTTTCTCTTTCGTGTGATTTAGTTCAGTGATATATTCCTGAGTTAAAAAAGGCAGATGCCATTTGGGGAAGCGTGGCATGATGTCCTTTACACCATCCTCACATGTATCTGTTCCGTGTAGCTTCACTGAAAGGACACATCCCTTGGAGCCATGATTTTAATTCTGTTTAATTGGTGTGTGACAAGGAACACGCTTCTCTGGGGACAAGGGCTGTCCTTGAAGCTGTCACGTAGACAACCTGGTACAAGTTCAGTGTGTGGCAAAGCGGAATTGTTTCTCAGAAGAGGCACTAATTTGTTGTTCATGCTGTAGGATCACTGCCTGACCAAGCTGCGATCTCCTGACGCTGTATGTTGTGCCAATGATTTCTGAACGTGCTCAGTGATCTCATAACTGCCCCTGGAGATGTCACATCTGGGGGTGGTGAGAGCAGAGAGACAGACGCTGGAGTCCTCTTGACAGTCTCCCTTTCATACACATCCCAGTAAATGATAGCATAAAGAATGAGAGACGTGATTGCAGGGATGTTCTCTTAGGCTTTAGAAGACGGGTAAGGGCTAGGAGGACTCTTCTGGCAGTCATAGTCTTCAAGATGCACTTTACATAGGAGACTCTGAAATGCACATTTTACAATTTATTGAGCAAATTTGTCTCAATTCATAGGGGAAATAAGATGGTTTACACCGTAAGTTCAGCGCATTTAGCAAAATTGAGGGATGGGATTTGGAGACATGTTTTGATTTCAATTTCTGGCGTCAATGTGTAATAAAACTTGAGTGTTGTGAAATTGTAAATGATGAAATAAATGAAAAGATTTTTGCTGAGTTTTGCTTGTTAGAGTGCTACAGAAGTATTTTACTGCCCTGCCATGTATTCTTTTGTATTTGTTGATTTTTCTTAATGCTTCTGACGCGTGTTCCTGATTTCTCCTTCAGGCCCTGCAGAACTTTGTCTGCACCTGGTTTTCTGCCTTTTCTTGTGTGTGGGTTTTTTTTTTTTTTTCAACTCGGGAAATTCAACCTGCTCCTTTGTAGCCTCCCTCCCCTTCTCACAACTAAGCTGTTTGTTCTCTAGACCATTATGGTATGTGGTTATGCATGTGTTGCTGTTCTCGGAGTGGGGCACCTTTATGCCAGTATTGCTTTAAAAGAATCAACTTTTAGCTCAAAATCCCAGCAGAGATACTGGAAGATATTGTGACGTACCCAAGACAATATGTATTTTTCTGCAGGTTTTGCCTGTAAGACCTGGTCCAATCCCCACCAGCCCCTTCAATACTAAGCCCTGTTCTATGTGATGGTTGGGGAGGTGGTTGTGACCTCCCTCCCATTCCTCCCAGTGAGGTTTTCCTCTGTGTTGGAAACCGTGCAGAAGCTGTAGACTGGTCACACTAAAACCCATATAGAGCATTTTTCCCTCTTTTTCTCCTTGCAGCTGAAGTCCCTGTGCTGTTTCCCTGGCGCTGTGGGCCTCTCCTGCCTAAGAGGGGTCAGATTGGCAAAGTAGGAAGAAGGATCTTGGAGCTGAATTTACATTATGCACAGACAAAGGTTGGCCGCTGTCAGCCTGGAGCCTCTCTGAGCTTCCTGGCTTTTTGTGCACAAGTCCACATGTGCTGACACAGATTTCTCAGCTCTGGTATGAAGCTGCACACAGAATAAGAATAATAGAAAAACACTAAGGATTTTGCTTGATTTAAATTTTTCAGAAAACCAAAGCGGAATGAACTTTGGCTCCTGTTCAGCTGCAATCTAGACATGAATTAACAGGCGCTTCAAACTTAAATTAGACGAGTCAAGCAGTGACTGTAGTTCAGCAGCACACCAAAATAAATCCGGATGACACTTATGACATATTTCATTGTTTCTATAATCTAAGTAACACAAAAGGCGTAAGTCACAGCACAATACTTTAATGCTTTTCTTTTTTGAAACACTGTCCATGAATAAATTTAGAGCGGAAATTGGAAGATTTGTTAGTATCAAAGTGAGAAATACATGTTGCTGTGATGGCACCGGGCTGCAGCTGCCCATGCTAAACTGGGGCTCATGATCCAGTTCCACTCCAGGCTGATGTTTCTTGGTAAATAAGGCTGGGTTATTTAAACTAACTGTCAACACCAAATGTTTTGGCTTCCTCTTTTATTCTAGTATCATCAGAGTGTGTAAAAAAAAAAAAAATAAAAAAAAAAAGAAAACATAATTTTTATAATTTGATTTGTGATCCAAGACAATGTGAATAGCGGTGGTAGGCACCTTTGTTTGAATTTCCCTTCTGTGTCAAGTATGTTTAAAACCCCAGACACACCCTCCTCAAAAATAAAAAAATATATATGCGGAGGAATTGGGATATTTCCCAGTGCAGCCATCCAGCTGAAAGCCCAGTGCTGTTTGAGAATGGAGATGGTACAGGGAAAGGATACTTAATGGTGACCCGGATTGGGCCATGAGCTCACAGAGTTGATACTCTCAAGATAAAAGTAGTGCTAGATACATTCAATATCGCTAGCCCAGCTGTGCCAGTAAAGGGAGGAAAACTTCAGTGAGCCATCCAGATCAAAAGCATGAAAGTCAAGCTGCAAACACAAGAAAAATAAGTGTAATTAAATATGGTGGACTACAAGAAACATATGCAACAGAAAATCTAAGATCTCAATGACTGAAGGTTTTACAGCATAATTTTAAGGATGAACTGTTCCTAAACAATTTTTCCAGTGTATTAAGCACTAACAGCATCAGGCATGCATGTCTTGTTCCACTCTTTCTTTCTTTTTTTTTTTTCCTTGAACAAACAAGTTGAATGTGGCCAATACAAGAAAAGACCCCACTTTCCACTTATGTGTGCACGTTCCTTTGTCCTCTTTCCAATCTCCCCCAGTAATGACGGAGTGCAGGATCGTGTTCTGCTCTAATGTCTTTCTTGTAAGATTCGGAGGGTAGTGCCGTTGTGACCTTCGGGAGCAGTTTTTTCCATGTGGAAGGAGGCGGGGGGAGAGAGAGCATTGAATTTGAGATTGATTTTCCTCCTTTTAGCATGTGGAAATTCAAAGCAAGCTCCTTGATTCATCAACAATGGCTGTATCTCCAGCCTTAGAGAAAGCACAGGCAGGAGCAGGAGAGTGATGAAGTTAATACCCTCACCCTGCACTGGGAAAGTGACCGGCGTCCAGTATGTTTATTGAAAAATGCTGATCTTGTGCCTTGCAGTGACCCGTCACAGTTTTAACCAGAGAATTTTTATCTAAGGAGTAAAGAACTGTGGAGCTGAAGCAGATTTAGACATGATGGTATGGCCACACTTTCTTGTTGGGGTGCTTAGGGGCTCTGCACGTGCAATGTGTGTTTTGGAGGCTTCCAAGCAACACGTCCAGCTAAAGGCTAAAACACAAAGTATCTGGAGATTTTAAAGATGTTTTTTTCCTTTCCTGTAAAGGACTGGCCTATTCAATTGAAGTTCTGGGAGGTGTTGGAGATGAACTGGGAGGTGTTGGAGATTGAATAGAAGCTGTCTTTTCAGGAAAGAGCAGACTGAGTATTTGAGCAGGAAGTCTTTTGAAGAGCTTTGGTTCTTCAGCAAGGAGCCCTGGGAAACCACACTTGATGCAGGCCATGGGGTCCTTTGAACCCTTGGATGTACTTTACTTGCCATCTTTGACTTTGGGCTGGCCAGTCCCTTCTGTCTGAGCTCCAGGAAAAAGAACTGCACCAAATTTCAGAAAGAACTGACAATGCCTGGCTTTCGTCAGGTCTTGGAGAAGCAACAGCTGTGTGCACCGCCCATTTCTCAGAGGTGGTATTTCTGCATCAAGGTGGAGTTGCGTAGCCTTGTCAAGGGACGAAGAGGTGATGTTCCTGCACGTGATGGAAGGTGATGAAAGGCTAACAACTTTCACCATTTAATTTTTGTGACGGGAAACAGCCTTGCAAACAGCCAATGGCTTTGCAGGAGCGTGTAAACTCTGTGGGAAATCATGAGCAAGAGATTAAATATGACAAAGGGATATGTTTATTGTGAAACAGGCAATTTAAGAGGTGCTCTACTGCATTGTGAAATGTTTTGGCCATTGAGAACATGAAATGTTGAAGTTTGTATTTGAGAATAAAAATACAACCAGATTGCTGTGCACATTCTGTGTTGTGAGACTGCTCTACGTTGGCAACTCCCAGTTGTTCTTCCCATCACATCTGTGCTCTTGTCGGCTGGAAGGAGCTGGTTGTTCTGTAGGAACAAACCCACATACATTAGTGAGGACACAGGTAGATAGTACTTTGTGCTGATGGGCCTTTAAAGGTATTTTTTTAATTCTTTTAATAGTCTTTATGAACTTTAAGAAAATAAACCTGTGCTTGGGGACTTGAAGTAGGGAAATGTCTGGCTTAAGTGTGGTTGGTTGTCTTTCTTTTTTGTTGTTTTTCTCATTTTTTTTTTTAGTTGACTGTGTCTTTACCTGCCGAGTCACGATGCCGTATTTTTGTGCAAGGTAGTGAAGGTTGATCTTTCAGTACATGCAAAAGTTTCACAGCAACAAATGCATTTGGTCATCACGCACAGATTGATTTGTGTACATTTTAGCTCTGAAAGAGAAAAGTACAAAACTGAGAGAGGAAAATAAATAGGGTCCTGTTAAAATTTGTGTTAGGTTTTCGCTGAGGTGAATTTGAGAATCAATAAATGCAGTTGGCCCTATTCTGATCACTGGTTGGAGTACAGTCATAAGAATCTGTAGATGCTTTTTGTGTATTAGAATAGCATGTCTCCAGAAACATCAGCTGGGTGAGTGCAAGTTAATGGTGTGGTGGAATTCAGCTTGCTGGTAAAAGGAATTGCTTTATCAATAAGATCAAGCTTCGTTACAGTTACTGCTGATCTAACTCCAAAGGCAATTTAGTGCCCTGTGTTGCTGTATTATACTACAAAATTATTTTCCCTTGCTATCAGTGAATTACAACTGTTTTGAGTTTAGCCCCAGAAGGACTCCTCTGTTGTGCCTCTTATTGCTTATGAAATCTCTTTAAACTGTGGTGTTTAGTTGTTGGATGTGTCCTATCCTAAGTTAACCTGAAGAACAGATGAGTTACTTGCATACCTCCCGTCTGTCTGCGACAGGGAAGCAATGCAGTTTGCTCTCTGTCTGCATATAAATGCATGAAAAATTCAAGATATATTCAAGAATATATTAATTCAATTCATACCTTTTTATTGTCCCATCTTTGATCCTGGAGTGAAGTTTTAAGCTGGGAATTGAGCGCGTTCCAGTACTTCCAAGTATGTTTTTGCAGTCATTTCCTATTGCCCAGTTAATATTGTATGTTCGAGATGAAAATAAATGGTTTGCAGAAGACTCTCCAGAGGCTTTGGGCTGTTGTCATGAAAAGTAGATCCTGAGCTTCTCGATGAGTTCAAGTTATTTGTAACTTAAATTGAAATGACTGCTTTGCTTGGGAATTAACAATAGGAGAATCTTGAACGGGACTTGGGTGATATTACTTAGATATAGAATCAGAACAAAGATTTTGGGGTTCTCTCGTTTTTATTGCCATTGAATTTTAGGCCGTGTAAGTGTTACTTTTTTTTTTTTCAATCAAGAACATCACATGTATCTGTTATGCACGAAACTGCTGGGGTTTGGAATTATCCTTCATATGGATAGTCATCTGGAATTATGATAATTTAATAAGTATTTCATAAATAAAATAACTGGCCTTACTTCAAAGCACTATGGATGGCCAGTTAAACTGGAAACAACTGTGCACTGTTTTTGACATTTGTGAGCCTGTGTTTGAGAATATGCAGACTTGTGTGCCTAGAAATAAGTGACAGTGCAAATACCTTGTAAGGTTTTGTATTGGCTTTGTGATCTTCTTTAATCTGTCCTGAAAAAAACTTTTGTAATGTAACAGCTTGCGTTGCTCTCTGCCTGATGAAAGAGAACATGTTTTTAGAATGTCTGAGAACTTTTAAAAAAATATTAGAATGCTTTTCAAATTCCTCCACCTGCAGAATCATGTGCTCTGCTTGCTGAAGCCTCTGCACGGGAGTCTCAGGGTCTGTTTGTTTAAACTGTCTGTAAGCAGCTTAGAATAGCTATTGTACAGGTGAAAATAGCATAGGTTGAAATTTTAGCATCCCACAATCTGCCGGGTCTAGGAGCCAAATCTGTGGTCCCACTGAAAAAGGGAACCTCTCATCCCTGGTAGCGTATTGTTCTAATTTCTTGACTTTTAGTGATATTTCTGTAAATGAAGAAATTGTTTCTGAAACAGTGACTAAGGATTGCCAGGAAAGATGCTATAGGCAAGTTTAATTCTTGTAGAAAATGTGATGTTTGGAAGGAACCCATCTCTCCTGCCACCACCACCATTTTTGAAGCAATTTGGTTTTGTTTGTTTGGTTTTTTTGCATTTCAATATCACTGTGTTGAAGATGATGTTCAGGAACTTGACACGCTAATAGTAGTCTTAAGGGACATAAACGAGTGAACAGAGGGCAGATAAGGGAGTCAAAGAATTATCATAATGGTTCTACAAAGTGTCATATACACCTGCAGCTTAACCAGGATGTACTATCTATCTTATTTACACCAGGTATTTACACTACCTGATATACTTATTCTGTGCTGCTATGTAGTTGATTCCTGCTGTTAAGGTTTTATTTATTCTTCTTGTTATGCTTATTGCACATATACAAATTGCCTAGAAATGAGCCTGTAATCTAGGAAACATAGGCATGAAGTCTCCAGGAGCTCAGACTTTCTTATCCACAACCACATTTGATTCATGTTCTCCCTGTAGCACATTGAGATCTGAGTAACTGCTTCTATGCTGTTAATTTTTTTTTATTTGAAAGTTCAAAATTTTGGAAAATAGATTTGTTTGGCTTTTTAGATATCCAAACGTGAGCTCGAAGACTAAAGGATCATGAATCTTTTGACTCATATGAATGTTTAGATTTTATCTCTGGTGAACTTATTTTCTCTTTATTTAGAAATATATTTCTTTTCGGGGTGAAGACTTATTCAGTGTGAATTTTTTTAAAACCATAGATAAAGTTAAGCTAGTAATTTTTTTTTTTTTTTTTCAAATACGAGCTTTACTAAAATTAAGTGATGTGATTGTTATAATAAAAATATTATTTGATCTTTTAGACATCCATGCCTGAACTGTGATGCCCCAGCATGGCCAGTATTAGCCAAGTTCTTCTCTAATTGATTGCTTGCTTTGGGTGAAATATTAGGCCAATACTAGGTGTTTTAAAAAAATCTTATCCTTTAATCTTGTTCTTAGCTTTTAATACACACTCTCAGTTCTCATGAAGGCTTGTTTCTAAGGGCAAATGTCAGGTAGCATGAGGATTACCTTGTTTTCCTTTGCTGGAATGTAGAGTTATCAGATTAGTGATGGTTGCTGCAATTAATATTGTGTAGTGCATCTATCACCAACCTGTAGAAAGCCTGATGCTGTGGACAGAGATGCTTTTCCAGGTCTGGCCCTGTGAGGAAAAGAGCTTTTTGTCTGCAACTGCTCCTCCCTCTGGCAGAAGTTGTGGGGTGATTCTGTACATCATCCTGAAGAGGTTTCCTCCGGACTGGGCTGGGCTGGTGGAGGTCCAGCTTCTCTGGGGTGGAAGTTCTCCCCTGTGCTGCAGCACTGGTTGGTCTGCAGGGATGGTAGCTCTGGCAGGGGGCAAACTGGTTGCTGGTGTTTGCAGAGCCCTCACCTGCCAATACCCAGAGGTGTTTTCTTTCTGCAAAGTCTGATAAAAAAATTAACGTCAGCATTTCTGAATTATGCTGAAAACATTCACTGGAGAGCTCGAATATGTCCATGTGTTGCCAGAACTGAGTTCACTTGCTTAGCACTAGCTGTAATTGAGCTGGCCTCCTTCACCTTGAAGAAAAACACTGCCTTCCCCTCTGGAACTGCTTTCTCCTCTCATCCCCCGTCTTTCCCATGTAGCACAAAAAGGGAGTCTCTGGGCCCCCCCAGCAGCAGTGACCGCAGAACTGGTGTGGTTGTGTCACGCAAAGCCTGAAGAGGTATGGAGCTAAATCAACAAATTCTGATTTGTTGGTTCAACGGAGTACAAACCAGCTAAGGAAAAACCAAGTTGGAAATGGAGAACAAATATAAGTGAGAGGCAAGCCGCGGCTTGCAGTAAAGAAAATGTTTGCAGAAAACGCCAGCATTACAGGTTTATCTAAGGTGTGGTCTAGCTTAAGCTGCAGTAATTACCCAAGGTACCATGGCTGTGGCTGGAAAATGAAGTGCTTTATAAACTTAACCCATTCTTGTCTCCCGAGACCAACCACAGTGTTATACCTGGGCCAAGCCGTGGCTTTCCCAGTGCAATTGAAAATTCCTAAGGAAAATGGCATCCTCCTTCATTTACCTGGCAAGAGAGCTTTGAGCTCTGTGCTCTCACGCAGTTCTCACGCAAATATAGCAACCACCTTCTTTCTCTTACTACTTATAGGTGCTAGTGATTCCATCAACTGTAGGCAAAGCAGTAAAATGAGAGGAAATATTTGAAAACGCAGAAGGTCTGTGGGGAAAACATCCACAGATGGTTATATATGGGGTTGGGAATACCTATGAAGAAATAGTGCTGGGTGAGTAAGGGAGACAAATTTAACCTTGTAAAATGTTGGGTGGAAGTGTCTGTTGAGTTGTCAGTGGGTAGAAATATTACTGTCTTGAAGACACAGAGCTTACCTGGTTTATCCTGTTCTAGAACTAGAAGAATATCCAGGAGGATGGCAAAATATTTAAGCAAATTTGGAGCAAAATTGGGGGCTCAGGAGACAGCCAGGAGCTGAAGGGATTTGTTTATGATGAAAGAACTCGAAAACTCTGAGTTTGGCCCAAAAGGACTTTTAAGTGTTTGAGAATTTAAAGTGTGAGGACAATAGATTGCCTGTTACGGATAAATTCCCAAGAACTGTCTGAGAAGAACACTAAAATTGATGTTCTGAAGTCTTTCATTCACAGATGTAGAGAGAAATAGCTTTCAAAGAAGAGATCAAGAGTTCACCTAATTTAATATTCTTTATAAATATTTGCAAAGGATCTGATTTGTGACCAATAATTTATGTTTAAGTCAAAATATTGTGCATGATGTTTTGACCTGTAAAATCAGAGCTGAGTCTATTTCTTCCCATGTTGATATGTTCCACTGTTTTATCTTCTTGAGAAGCTCTTGTGGTTGGCTACTCTGACCATGGTTAATAATCTTCTCTGGACAGAGCTGGTATCTTTAGTCTAATTCAGATTTGTCTGGTTTTGACTTCCAGAGAATTAATCAGGAGCTATTGGTTGGGGTTAGGGTGGAGGATGATAATTTTTTTCTTGGCTTGCCAAACACTGTAATTTTTAGTAAGTTTTCTGGTTTGCCAGAATGAAGCCCAACTACCCACCAGCCCCTGCATCTTCTGTTCTTGGAGAATCTTTGTTGAGAAGGAGGCTGTTCTGGCATGTTTTCATGTGTGCTCCATTTATTTTTAAAATGTTTTCTAAAAAGGCTTGGCAACATGAGCTGAGACTGTCATTACTGTGAAGAACTGGAAAATAAAAGAACAGCTGGTGTGTGTGGTGTCCTGGGAGCTGTCACTCTTAGGATTCCCCCTCTGAAAGTAAAATCAAACTATGTATTTGTTTGTCTTTCATCATGTATAATAAATTACAAGAACTTGAGAAAAAAGCCAAGCCAAATCCTGCAAAAAATCAGTTGAAAGTTGACAAACGCCCACTGGCTAAGTACATTCCTGGCATATGGGAAAGGAAAGAAAGCGGTAGGGCAATCTTCATTAAGTTCATTACCCGAAATTACGTAGGGCTTTGTCCTTAGTTTGCAGGGGAAGTTCTTAGTGCCCTCGCTGAGGTGCACAACAGCTGGTCAGGAGCACTGTACCAGCCTGGGGGCCAGCCGTGTGGTGTGTACCACTGTCAAACATCAATATTTAAAGCTCTAGGCCTGGGAAGCCGGGCTGGCAGCTCCAGCCACGCTGGCCGGTCCCGAGGAGATGAGTAGGAGGAACACTTCATGTCTCCTGTGTGTAACACGGACTTACCCTCTCTCCCCTGCCAGGGGGAGGGCACTATTTCTTATCTCCTTTCCAGGTTTCCTCCCCCAGGCTGTGTCACTTGTTCCTCCCAGGCTTTTCTCTGAATGCCATTCATTTATCTATTTATTTACTTTAAGAATCTGCTCTGTATTTGCTCGTATCGTTTTTTTATCTTGATTAAATATCTTGCTAGGTTTGGTTTTCGCAGCCCCATGTTTTCCTATGGACAAAGCTCTGGAGGGAGAGGTTTGTGTAGGAAAGGGCTGCAGAACCACAGTTGTTGTGGGCAACAGCCCAGTTGCTGTACATCTGTCCCTGCCATCGCCAGAGTCAAGAGCAGACTCGTATATCTAATTCTTCCAGTATTCCCTGTAAAGAACTGTGGTTTCTGCTTCCTTTGGGTCCTCTTTCTAGCTGATAATGTCCCTGTCATCCCTAGGGGCATTTCACAGAGAAAACATGTGTTACGGTGCTTGTAAAAGTTACTTGCAAGTATTTCCTGGTGCTAATTTACTTGTTCTCACTTATTACAAAGAACGTATGAGTGCAATGTCAAAATCCTAGATTTAAGAGAAAGATAACATGAACTAGTGTTACGGGGGAATGACCAGTTCTCACTTTGACCAAAACATTGGTGTTGCTTTTCTTGGAGGAGTTTTCCATGTAGAAAGAAAAATCTATGTGCAGTCATTTTTCTTGTCAATCTGTGCCTCTCACTGTCTTTAAACTTTCTTTTCTTTAACGCTTTAATTTGTTGTTCAAATATTTGCAGTTCTTAGAGGAGCAGAAAAACTTGAAGCATTTTGAAAACATAGAAGGGCTCCTTAAACTCAATGAAAATTACTGAGATATTGCTTTAAAGTGCCCTGCTTAAATAAATTAGAGAGTTCTACAACTCTTAAATGCCCAATAGAGATGCAAGAAGCACCTAGAATAATAGACTGGGTCACACTTAAATGAATCTCTCTTGAAGAACATAACAGTAATAAGATAAACTGGCTCTGCACTAAGCCGCAAAAGCACAGCTAATAATACAATAAACTCCCCTAAATGGAGGTCTCTTAGAGGAAGTGACCAGGTGACAGACTGGAGCGTGAAAAGGGAAAAAAATTAAAATTATTTAACCTATTGAAAGAATCAATTTTTCTGAGTATTAAAGCAAAATATTACCAGCCTTACAGATAGCTCTTCAGAGGCAGAAAGGCTTTTTAAAACGTTTTGGCTCGTATAGAAGCAATTTGTTGACTTAGATATACCCAGGAATATGAATTTAGCTGCTGCAGGTAGGAACTAATGAAGCGCTGGTTTAGAGTGCTGGACTTTTCTTCCCCTGTAACCTCTAAACGTGGGATTTAACCCTGGAGAGCCTCAGAATATCATCAGGATTGGAGTTTTGTCAACCGGCCCCGTGCAAATTGAGTTTGGTGGGTTCGTCAAGGTTATGTAACAGCAAACATTTGGAAAAATTGGGCACAATTGTCAGCCTTTGCTCTGAAAGGGCACAGGAGTAAATGAGCATAAAAATTTAATTGTCCTCTTGCCCTGAATAAGGCTGGGGCTTTCCGTATTAGGGTCGGGCTGGCTAGTTGAGCAGCAATTTTTATCTGGCCCCTGGATAAATAGATGCATTCAGCCTTCTCGGGCCTTCAACCTTCATTAACACGGAAATTAATCACATAAATTAAACATATATATTTTGCTGGAAAAAGTCTTTAACAAGCTGCATCCTCTACTGGATGAGAGAAAAGAATCAGGCATGTGTACATATTTAGCCTGACAATGCCAAGATTTCCAGAATATGTTTAGGTTTCTGTCCTTAATTTTCCAGGCCCGGATTGGCAGCTGGTGTAAATTGTCGGCACTAATCAAGTGGAGTTCAGCCAATGTATACCATGCAGGATGTGATTTGCAGTTTGCTTGGGGCTCTTGAATTCCCATTCTCAACTTTCTGGTTGTATTTTTTTTTTTTTTTAATAAACTTCATTGGTGCTTTGCTGCAATTCATCTGCTTTCCATGGAGTTAGATGGGTGTGTAATTGCAATGACCAAGAAAAGAACTGGTCCCTTAGGTCTTACTGAGGACAAGTGTGTTCCTGTGCTTCAGCAGAGAAATGTAACGCCTGTAAGACACCAAATTTGTGAAACATAACGACATTTTACATTTATATGGTCTCTCTCCTTCCACGTAATCCTATGGAGATTTACAAGTAGCTTAATGGCAGCAAACTGTGCCTGATTTTTGAAACAAATTATTTCTGCCGTTGGAGCAGTCGGCTGGTAACATAAGTGATGTCAAATAGCCGAATAATCACTGATAACCTGCGCACTCACCAGAGTTGCAGGGGGACTTGTTCTCAGCCTCCCACAGTAAATGGCAGCGTGTTATGTGATGATGTTGCACATAAGCCATTAAAATTAGGCAGGATTTGCTTAAAAGCAAATTCTTTGTATTTACGGTTTGTTTTTCTCATGTTTAAAATATGAAATTACAAAGTAAAAGGAAGTGGTAAAACCTCCATCGCTCAAAGCCATGGGAATGTATCCGCTTGTTCACACACGCTCCATAGTTACTGAAAGTGTGATTCTCATTTTACCGACTAATCCACCGCTTGGATGTCTTTAGAGGACAGCTTAGTCCTGGCCCAGAGTTTTGATTTCCAAGTAATTATAAAGAAATATGTGCCACGTCGGACCTATCTTTTATTTGTGTGTCAGGGATGAATTAAATATTCCAAGTGCAATTACAGATAGACCTAAGTTGAGTGTGGAACCCAGAGCTCCTTTAGGTAACTGTCATGAGAGATGCGTATGGAATTTGGTGGGTCTCTGTTGTGCATCTGGGTCCTCTGGGATGCACTGATGTTCAAGCCATTGTTAGTCAGTCGAAGTTAATTGTTTCGATTTATAGCTACCAGACCCTGCCAGCTCTTCCTTGGCTGGCTCTTGGTCCCATCCAGCTTAGCCCCAGACGAGCTGGGGACCAAAGGGGATTTGAGGACTTCTGGTTCCATGGGGTTCCCGCTGGTTTCCAGAGCAGGAGATGCTGAGGGCTCCTCTGAAATGCCTCCAGTGCTGGCACGGGGGGAGTTTCATATGCTGTTTGCATTTCCTAAATCCAGCCTTCAACTTCAGAAGAGCTGGCAGCTTTCTGCCATAAACTGGCTGGGAATTCCATGTCTTTTCCTATGGAAAAATAGCCAAGGATTTAAAATAGCTTATGTGATGAATCAGGGTGAAACGCTGGGGGGAAAAGGGAGAGCCTTACTTCAACATGTGTACTTGTGTATGTGAGTGGGTGGCTGGAAGTTTCTTGGAGAATCCAATTTTTAGGGAAGGAAACACAAGAGCTTTTGGCATCTTCACTGGCTTTTTGGAAGCCCTGTCCCGTTCTGGGTTTTGCAAAGCAGGAGAATAGGGAGAGGGAGGAAGCTGAAAGATAAGGGGGCACTGGAAACCCAGGGAACTTGTTTCTGGACCATGCTCTTCCTCAGGCTCCTTCCCATTTCTCTGCTCCTCTGTAAGGCTTCTGTCATTTTAATAAGGAGGGAGATTTAACAGAACATTGTATTCGGGGATATAATTTCGGTTTTTTTCTGTTAAATGTTTCCCGCAGAATTTTTTCAGTGGTGCAAGCACAGCACTTCTGATTAGAAAGTTGTGATGGGAGACAATTTCTGAACTCTGTTTTGATTATCCACCAGTGAATTCAATGCAGATCACAATGCTGTATTATGGTCACTTTTAATAGGATTAAGTCTTTTTCTCTGAGGTGCTTTGGCTAAAATGTGTGGCTTTCAAGAGCAGAAAAGTATGTTCAGGTGGCTGGAACTATTGCACCAAATATGCCTTCATTTCCACTGGAAATCCTATTTCTCCATGACTAGTTGTCCAAAATACACACCCCAGTTCTCAAAAGCATTCCCATTTCACTTTTTTGTGAGCTTCCTTAATTCCTGATCAGTCTGTGCCATTCCAGGTCACGCTGCATCCGTAGTGTTATTTGAGTGAATTAAAGGATCTAAAACAAAGGACTGGAGATTTGAGGCACCTCTTAAGGAAAAAAAAAAAGGTAGAGTTTCAGAACATTAAAAAATACTATAGGATAAAAATAAATATTCTAAGAAACACTAGTACTGATTTACAAGTTAAAGTACACAGGGGCATTTCGTTGCTCCTGTGTTGGACATGGGGAAAAATCAGACCTCTGAGAGACTTTGAGGAAGTAATTTTGGAATTCATATGCTGTTCTTTGATATTATTATTGCATCTAAGAGATTATTAGGTATTATCACGGTAGATTATATTTCATTACCTCAGAATACTAATCATAACATTAGTATTTTCTTGTTGTTACGAGTTTTGTTACTGGAATGTTAAACATGAGCAGAGAATATAAACTGTGAAAGTCGGTACCAGAAAATGTTTGATAAAAGATTTAATTAGCAGAATGAGACTTTTAAATAGACAATACTTCATATTTATTTGCTACTACTTTCCTGGTATCTCCATTTACCTTGTTTAAGGTCAATAGTGATAGTTAAATTCAAATGATGCGTCCTGTGAGTGTCTTAAAGGGTGGCTACTTTTATTGAAGCTTAAGTAAGTTTGTTCTTAAGTGTTCATTTTGCTTCTTTGTACACTGGGCTTGCCAAAATGCAGTTGGTTTGGGCAGGTTTCTGTCTCTCTTGGGAATGGCAAGTCGAAGGGACTGTTGTTGGTGCAGGAATTTATTGTGGCTCAGAAGTTGGGGAAGGGAAGAAGGTTGCCATCTCTCAGACCTAAAGGATTTCAAAGGCTGTGAGCTCAACAGACACTCTTTAATTTCGTGCCACCCATCTTGTTTTCATGGTGACCCATGAAAATTGACACAAACCAGTGGCATGCCACTGTTTCTTAAAGGAAAATCAGTTTATTACTGGAGCTTTGAGAACCTTGAAAAAGGCCGTGGGGGCAAGATTTATTTCTCCCTTTCAGTCAGCCGAAAGTTTCCCAGGTTTGTGATGGGGTTTGAAGGGGAGAATGATCTGTGCAGTGTGGAACGAGCAATGAGATGACCGGACCCACGGCGTTTCCTGCCCTGTTTGGGGCTCGTTCATCCTCTGGCTGGGCTTAGTACCAGTAGAAATACATTGCATTTGTATCATCTCTGCTTTTCCACTGCCTGTGGCAGTCCCTCTCTTAGGTTTATAGAGCAAAACAAGCAGCATGTGATGGTGGGCACACAGTATTGTGGAGCTGGGCTGGTTTTTGGTAGCTCGTTAGTGTTTAATTACACAGGTGAGAACACACAAACCAGCCTAGGACTTCCCCACGCAAACTCTGGGTCAGAGCCCTGTCCTGTGCCTTCTCTCTGTCACACTTCCTTTATTTCACTGAAGTTTTTTTGGGAGAGGGAAAGAAAGTCTCTAACCCTTTGGCTAATGGGAGGTAGGGCTACCTAGAAGAAAACGGTGATGGTTTTCCCTGTGTCTCTATCCTGGAGGCAGCAGGCACTCTGAACCCAGGGGTGGATTTTGCTGTGTGGTGAAGAATGCAGGACTTTTCACAACGTTGCAAGATGATGAGCAGTCTCAGTGCTGAACTCCCCCAGTTTCTCCATCCCACCCAGAGGGTGCTTGGGAGTGATCTGTGCTGCAAGGGATCACGTCTGTCATCTCTTCCGGGGCTTTCAGAAGGAAAAAAAAAAAATCACCATTGAGAGTCTCCAAAAGCCTCTAGTTTTTAATGATCCATCTGTACCTTTCCATTGTGTTGTGCTGGAAAAGACATTTAATTTATTTTAAAAGACCTGGGGTGCTCAGTGAGCCCAGTTTGCACATTTCTCATGACATATCCAGCATTCTCAGCAAGGGCAACTTCTTAGCATGGCAGGCTACAGAACAATGCAGCTTTTTTTCTTTGCCCCTCTTTCTCCCAAGGAATACAAGTCTTCCAGAGAAGAGAGCATCTCTCATTATATAAAAAATGTGTGTGCCTGGTTATGTGTATTATATAGGTGGGAAATACAAACTTTAATAGAAGCGGGCCATTCTAGACCTGTAGGGGTTGTAAGTCTGATGACAAAATTGATTGTCCTCATAGCTGAAAATGCATGAAGGAAACAAGTGTTTTAAGAGGAAAATGAGAGTGTTCAATTGAATCTGTAGAGCAATTGCAGTTTAACTCCTTAGGGGCTGGAGATGGCTTGTTGGGAGGTGTGTGAACCATGCTCTTACACAACGGAGCCCTGCTCCCTGGCACAAGCTTGTTAGTGCTGCTGCGATGGAAGTAGTAACAAAATCCTCTTTGTCTCAAGTTGGTATCTACAAATTCTCACAGGGAGAAACAAAACAAAACAACACAAAAACCCCAACAGTCCAACATGTCAAACCCTCGCTATTTTCGCATGTGAAAATCCCCTGAGAGAAATATTGTGTATCGCTACTGTAGATAGAGTACATGTACTCAAGAACAAAGAGGGCTTAAGAAGAAGACATGGTGAATATATAATAACTCTGAATAAATACGGTAAGTCCTCTCTTGTTTCTTTGCAAGTGCTTTTCAAGAAGTGAATAATGTAAAGCTCTCCAAGTCACTTAGGGTCTGAGCCTGCAAATATCTACTCATATGAGTACTTCTTACTCATGTAAGTAGTCCCATTGAAGTCTGTAAACCTGCTCATGTGAGTAAGGCTAAACAAGTTCAGGGTCTAAAACACTATGGGAGAGACAAAAGCATATACAAGTACAGCCCTAAGACTCTTCAGACATGGAGCAGCAAAAGATTTATCTGAGGCTTCCAATGTAAAGCCTTGTAAATTAGTAGGAAGATCTAAAAAATCAGGCCGCCGCTGCATTGGGAAGCAATGGAGCTCTCTTAATATGGGGATATAGGGGTAATGTGATGGAAAGACTTAGATGCAGCATGTAGTCTAGCAGTGGTATTCTGTGCTCCTCACAATCAGAGCAGTAGCTGGAAGTCTAGCGAGCAAATAATTATAGTAATCAAGTCACGATGAAACAAAGGAAGGGCTATTATTCCAGCAACCGGCCAAGGGAACACAAGTTTGACTGGCTGGATTCCTGAGGGAGATGGGGATTTACTAGATCATGTAGGATATAAACTTTGATGCATTTAAATTGTTTTACAGACTTGTTTGCTTTTACTTTTTAAATAACCTTTGACCAAAAAGAAACTAATAGTTGACTATCAATTTAACTGATGAAATTCTGGACAGCGATTCATGGAAATCTGCTAAAAGTCAGGGCATGCTTATCTTGTATGCTTGCCAATGTGAAGATGATCAGTGATGATCACACTTTTTGCCCTGTGTTCAGTCTGATGAAGCAAGGAATAGAAAGCTAGAACTGTAGAAGTAGCAAAATCTTTTCTCATGGACTTTTTGAGGAGGCCCAACTCTGTGGTCTGGAGCTGAGAGCAGGGCCAGGTGTGACTGTGTGCCCATTGCCAGGAGGACTGTGGTCTGGCTGTGTGTCCCTTACAATCAGTGAGGCTTTAACCTTCAATAAAACATCTTGGCCACTCTTGTCTGATTTATGCTGAATATGTGATGAAACCTTGAGGTATTTTGGCATAAGTAACGTAAGGATCTGCCTGGCTGGCCACTGTGGCTGCTTTGTACCTAGGGATGGTTTGAACATATGAATACGGGGAGGGCATGGGGGTGGATCAGTTTTCTTCTAATTGATAAACCTGTGTCCTGACCTCTGTTTTGCAGGAAGGGAAAACAAGGCTTAGAGAAATATAAGGCTAATGTTGTGAAAATCAGTGGGAAATAAATGGAAGAGGGTATTTTGGGGCCTCTGCCCCCAGTGATTTCCTTGGGGTGAAACATGGTGTTTCCCTAAAAGGAAGATGCCCATGAGACATCTTGATGGGCAGCCAGGTCCAGCCTTGTGTTTTACTGGTGGTGTCACCTACCTTTCAGGTGGGATTCCCTCCTACTTACTGGGCTACTCTTGAACAAAGGTATCTCAATGTTTGAACACAGGATGAAATATTGGGAGGTGTTGCCAGCAGTACTGTGTTCCTTTGTAACTTGTATAGTTTGTAGCAATTTTTAATTTATCCATTTGTTGAAAGTGCCAAACTCCTCCCTTTTTGCTTCCATCATTGTTGTGTTGGCTGTGCTTGACGTCATTTTCTCCTGGTCAACCCCATTATCCTGGATTTTCTCTTCCCAAAGGCAGATTTTTTTTTTTTTTTTAATAACCTGGACACTTCCGTGAATTGTGACTGGACTTGAAATTCATTGATTTGTTGGTATCAAATCTTGTCCCTCAAATACTGAGGAAATCTGTATCAGAGACAATTCCCGCAAAAATTAGGGGTACTAAAAATGACTGTATTCACACTGTTCCCAGGAAACCAAAGAGTTTTGCCTGCCTAATTTGCAATGCTATATATTGGACCATTTGGACTTTAATTTTGCAATTTTAAAGCCAGTGGTATTCATATGAACTTAATGGAGTTTCTACCACTGCAAAATCTGTCCTCTACTCTTTCGACTTTTCAGAGAGATTTCATCTTTGTGCCTTTTTTCTTTTTTTTTTTCCGCAAGAAAAAAATAAAAAACATTTAAAGGGGAAAAAATAGAGATAAGAAAGCCCGTGAAGAAATACTATTTCTAAGTAATGTACTTTTTTCAATGACAGCTTAGTATTTTTGTTAAACGGCACCACTTTCAGCTTTCAAAAAGGTTTAGCCAACAGTGCTCACACTGTTTTCGACAAGGTAAACCTTGCCCACCCGTTATAACCTTTAGGTCATTCCAATCATGTTATTTCTCCCATAATGCCAGAAGTAATGGAGTAGGCAGGAAGTGAAAGTAGAAGTTATACAGAGCTGCTCTCCTGCCTTTTGTTTGCTTGTCTATAACTACCTTAAACTACTTCCTTCTCATCATTATAACAATGGGATGAAATGGTTCTTTATAAATGGCCATGAAGTAAAGGCAGGCTGCAAAGGCTTCTGTAACCTATTATTATGACCTTTCTCTCATCAGTAATTGTTTAGCAATTTGTACCTGAAAAATCCGAGCTGTCTGTAATGTGCCACACAAGGTGTGGTGAAAGGGCTTTGGAGACAGCTGGAATAATTATTAAATACCAATGTGGTAGAAGGCAGCAAGTCTAAGCAGCGTGAAAAGGCATCGGAAGATTGAATAATGAACTCGTCTTCAAATGCTTTAGGCCGTGGCTTGTTTTGGTGAAATAAATGCGTGTGATTTGACACACAGAGAGCGCTGATGCTGTGCCTAGATTCGCTTCATTAAGAACAAACCAACAAAACAGACCTGGTGTAATTCTGCCATAAGTATCTGCAGGCAGAAACCGGCCTCCATGAAAATCCTGGTGTCTCTCAGAAGTGTAAGGAGAACGGAGGCCTGAAATACCCTCGTGCTTTACTCATGGGCCCCATTGCAGTGCCAGAGCCCCCCCTGTTTGTTTAGATTAAAGCCGTAAGCAGCCTGACCTTTTCTAAACTCCTTCCATTGACAGCTGGGGGCAGAAGCTTTATAGATATTTTTTCACCAACTTTTGAACGTGGCAACTAATAGAGTTGTCCGTGTGTGCAGGGGCGACTTGGGGCCAGGCACAGTGGGTCTGGAGAAGTGTGACACATGGGGAATGTCAGGATGTGGCCATGGATGCTGCCGTGGCCCCAGTAATGCAGTGATCCCAGGAAGGCCTTTTGCTTATGGTTTGGAATTGAGAAGTAAAACTTCTGAAGTGGCCACTCTTTGTCTTGAGCTGTGTCATTTTGAGCTATTTTGTCCAAATATTCCTTGTCCTAAGTCTGGCCACCCACTATTTTGTGTGGTTTGTCTTTTGCTGGCCCCTTTCCCGTCCCCGTTAGTGTTTGCCCGGCAAGTGCCAAAGCTTCATTCTTCTTTCCCTGAATGGCTCCAAATTTGCATCTCGTGCAAACAGCCCAGCTGCTGGAGTCACACTCACAGTAAAGGGCTGACACGCTATTTATACACACTTCTTCTTGGGTAGCAACTTGTTCCTTGGCTTTGTGGGGAAAATAATATTGCTTGCCTTTATTTTTCACACTCTTGTTATTTTTGAAAATTCTTCCTCTTAAAATATTTTGACAGATTTTTCCAGTTTTGTGACTTTGGCAGTGGCCGGTATTGGCTTATCTCTCTAGTTAGGCTTTTTTTATATTGTGCTTTGGAACACAGTCTGGATGGTTAGCGAGGGACATCGGTGCACGGAAACAGCCATGAAAATGTGGAAAGTGGCTGCGAAGGAGATGGTGAACTGCCTTGTGTGCCCTCTCCTGGCTGGAAGCAGCAGCTCAGGCGGACACGCCATGCTCCCGGTGCCGCTGGCTGCTCCAGCAGGTCAAGTAGCAGGAGATAATATGGGGATTTATGCAGCAAACAAGACCGGGCTCTTCCTCCATAACCTCAGCTATTGTCACTGCGTGTTCCTCAGTAATGCTCCAGACTTCCTGCCCTCCAGGCACGTCTTTTCCAACCTGCTTCCTTCAGCTGTGGCCCTCTCAGTTTGGCAGAAGCTGCCAGGGCAGCTGATGGGACGGACTGGTCCTCCTCGGTGTTAGGCTGTTGGTTAATGGGATCGTGCCTCCATGTGGGTGCTGACACCCTTCCTCAGAGCAGAGCTGCCCCGTTGCCCTTGACTCTGAAGATCTGGGAAAGGAGGTTCTGGGATCCAGATCGTCCCTGTGGTCTTGCCACCTGCCACACAAGCCTTGTTCCCAGGGGCTTCGTAGAAGAACTTGGTCCACGTCCTTGTGTGGCCTTTCCAGCTTGTTCCCTTTTCTTCCTTCTCCAGGATGAAAAATCTTTCAGGTCTCATTGTTCAAATCCTGGCTACAGGATGGTCACACACATCAGCAAAAGGGCTGTCACTCTCTTCTGTTACTTGTGTTGTGGTGACTGTCAGGTCTCAGGGTGCTGGGTACAGTAGAAACACAGAACAAGAAGGTTGGTCCTTGCCACAAAGCTCAGCGCTGCCTGGGCGGGTTTGGGGCTTGTCTTAATTAATATATGACTGCAGAGCATCAAGGAATCAGCCCCGCCATGTCCTAAGGAAGGAGGTTGTTGGCTTCATGATTGCCCTTGTTTGTCATTGTCAGGTTTCAAGGACAGCCATCAGACCTGGTGGGGTGCCAGCCTGGTCCTCTGCCCTGCAGTGTTGGCGTGAAGGTGCACGGGAGTTTGCTGTGCTCTGGGTGTTCTGATAAGATGCCAGACCTGCCCTTGCAGGTCCCTATGTAAGGACTTGATGCTCTAGAGATGGCCGTATTTTGCTGTCATGGTTGCTGTGATATTTGTCTAGAAGTTCTTCAATTCTTTGCAGGAAAAAAGCTGTATCTTTGTAAACTAGCATATTGTGTGCTGTTACTTAACCCAGTCTGCCCAATGTTGCGTTACATTTGGCAAGGAAAGAGCTAGATAAATGTGAGATGAGCAGGTAGATATGTGATACATCAAAGTAGAAGTCAGTTTTTCCCTCGTCCCCCAGAGCTTTATTTCTCAACTTTTAACACTGATTTCTTTCTGCTTTCAAGTCCAAAAGGAGTGATGATGGAGAAGGATTTTCTTATTTGCTGCTAAAGAGAAACTGAGGCCCTAATCCTGCAAATGTTTATTTCTGGGCTTAACTTTAAAATTAAGAACGTTCATTAATCTTGGCAAGATCAGAGGATGCTTTACCTTTTAGATGAGTCCACCATGAGACGTTCCAATAAGATAGCACTCATCTTCCCTGCTCAGGTGCAGTAAGTAGTGTCCATTTAACACGGCTGTTTGACCTGTTTCAGTTTGTCTCTGGTTCCTAAGACAGCCGCTGGAAAAGGTCCCTCCGTTAAGTTTTAAATTTGTGTAGGAATTTTGGTCAATTCCTTGAAATTCAGCAGAAAAGCTTAGTTTTTAAGTTAGGCATGGTGAGTATCGCATTAAGCTGTCAGTGTGTGCAGTGAGAGAGAGGAAGATGGGTACCAGCCCCAGCGCACGCATCTCTTCCCTCTCTGCCTGGTAAGTCTTAACAGCAGAACTAGAGGCTGGGAATTACATTTTAGTAATTCTTTTCTAGTTATGTCAGATTTCTAGCATGCTATTAGAGACATATGTGTCATCCTCACCATCACCCAACATATCATTGCTGTTTCAAACTGTTACCAGAGCTGTTGACACAGAATATTGTGTCTGTCGACAGCTCCAATTAGTTGGCGTGTCTGACTACTGACAGCACAGTCTACTTTTGTTTATGAAGACGGTGTGAGCTGTATCTCACTCTCACAACCTCCAGTGGCAGACAGATGGATAGAACTATATAATCATCAACGGAAGCGGGTGATATTCTGTCTTCACAAATCATCATGTGGAGCAGAACCAACGGCCTTTTGTCTGCTTTCAGAAATGACTGCAAGATTCCTCCCATCTGTCAAGTTATGAGGATGAATATGTATAAAATACATCAGATATATATGCGGGGTTTTGTATTGTGGGGGTTTTTTTTTGTTGTTGTTTGATTGGGGGATGAGGGGGAAGGGGGGAAAACTGCTTCTTAATTTTCACCAGATGTTAGCTATGAGACATGGAACAGTAGAGGGAGAAGCACAATCATTTTCTCTCAAATTGAACTTTTCTGAGTTGTTGGGTTTTTTTTTAAATTTTATTTATTTTTTAAAGGAATGGACCCAACCCCTCATCATTTGCAAATGTGGAACCCCATTGATTTCCTAAGGTCATACAATTGCAACCGAGCACAGAATTTAGTCTAATGCACTCTTTACATGTATTTAATCCTCTCTATTGTGTGATTATAAAATCTTAGCAGCTGCCCAACCAGCGAAGTTCTGCTTTTCATTTAAGAGCAGTTACAGATACAAACTATTTTCAAATATACAGTTCCAAGTTGCCGAGGGGTTCCTCAAGCACAGGGTACACTGAGTTCAGGGAATGTTTGTTCTGAGAACAGACACCCCCCCCTCAAGTAGGTAAGTAGTATAGATTTGGTTCATTCATTCAAGAAACATACCGTTTAATATACCTTAAAAGACTTAAAATTTAACTGTGACATTTGTTTTCTTAAGAACAGTAAGATAAATTGATATAAGCAATTGTTTGGGTTGGTTTTTTTTAAGAAATAAGGTTTTCTTTTCCTTATATCAAAAAATCAAGGTTTTCAATAGAACTTTTGTTATAGCCAGAAAATTCTTTATAAAGCAAAGAAGTGTCCACTTGAAAGTGAAGGGGAAATTAGAATATTAATAGTATTTCTGCTGTTTCTCTGCTGAGTTTTCCTGCTCTGTACTGTATTTTTCAACTTTCCTCTGCTGTAACACATGATATAACATTTAAGTGCTGATCCTGACTGCTAAAAGTTAATTAGCATTTATTACTGAATGAAGTGGAAGCAGGATTTGAGTTTTTTCCAGGAGTTAAGGAATACGGGGTCAGTTATTATTTGCTGTATTTCATATATCAAATGATTAACTGCCATTTCCCAAACCTTGTGAGAAATGAGTTCTGATCTTGAAAAATGTCCTCACTTTCCCTGCAAAGTCAGCAGGATCTAGTGCATAAAATGTAAGCCTCAGAGAAGAGCAGTGATTGATAGCATTTTCAGTTTTGTATTTTAGTTCAGGATCAGATTCCTACAAAGACAATTGGAACAAAACCAGTGACATCCAGGGTGGTTTTGATGATTCCCCCCAACTCCTTTATTATTCTTTTTTTTCCCTTTCCTACCCCTCTGTATTTTCTGTAAAACTAGTAACAAAATGAGTAAAATTAAGTGGGGAGGGTTCAGCTGCCTATTAGATTCTGTGGATCTTCAGAGTAATCTCTGCTGGAGTTTGAAGGAAAAACTAAAAGTTTCATCCCCACTGATTTCATATCCCTATTAATTCCATTGGTATTTTCTCCATTAGTAAAAAGAACATAAAACTGGGGAGGAATATTGCTGCTCTTCATACAGTTCCCAGTGTGTTTAATACAATAATTATAACAGGTAAATCAGTAATAGAAAAGTAGTGTATTTTATTTAGAATGTAGTGATTTTCTGATGGTGCGTGTTTTTTATTTTTTGCACATCCTCAAGCAGTTGGACTTGAATGGAGTAAAATACTCCTATTGACCTAGACTTTTTTAGTGATAGAGTTTAAAATGTACATGAATTTGTAGTTGCACTGCAGTATTTCTCAGTTGTAGTTGAGCAATGACATAATGAGATTGTGCTGCACGCTCTGAAACTCAGCTGAAGGTTTGAAAATTCCTGAGCAATCCGCAGAATAAACATATGAAAAGACTTTTGCTGAACATGCATGAAGTCCAAGGAAATTCATCATGACCTCCTGGCTAATCTAAGAACAAAGGAACAGCTAAGTTAAGTAAATAAATAATTAATTTTTGATTATTCACTCGACTGTACTAATTACCGTGACCCAGTTCTTAATCAGTGAGAGATCCCAGTGAAATACTTCATGGAAGTCAGGCGTTTGTTCAGACGAGAACTCCAATATTTAGATCACGGGAAGCCTGTGGGGCACAGTGTGAGAAAGAGGGGCTGTGGAGTGGCCATGACACATGAGGTTGGGACCAGCTCCTCTGGGTCCCAGGTTGTGAGTGTGACAGGGAGCAGAGGACTTGCACCAGCTTTTCTTCTGCCGTGGGTCATCAGGCCTCTTTGTTTCAAGGCCGTAAGAGGGATGGAATTATTGGGAGTGATGATGGGCTGGGGTGGCATCAAGTGTGTGGCCACTGGTTCTGTGAATTCATGGGTGTTGAGAGCTGCAGCAGAGCAGAAGTGGTTTAATGGGAAGGTTCTTCCCAGCACCTGGAAGCTCTCCCTCCTTCCCCAGTTTCCACGGCAGCAACATGGCACTTCTGACTTCCTGGAGAGCCCCTGTTTGGGGGTCAGGTGCTGGAGAGGGTAACGGGTGGCCTTAGCCAAAGGTGACTTTTCTCCTAAATGTCATGTTCTCAAGAACATCTCTAGGAGAGCTGGTCAGTCTTCTGGGATGCTCTTCTCATCTCCAAACCCAACTCCATCATTTTTCTGTTGTCTAGTCCCTCGTGCCATCTTATGCAGGCCGTGGGACTGCCAGCACCAATGATAGTTTTTTAGATTTGTTGCAGTATGTTATTTTTCATTTATTTTAAGATTATTAGTTTTAATAGTGCCACGTCAGGCTCTGAGAAACCAGTGATGTCTCTGCTTACCGAAATAGGAATAATATTACTTAAATAGTGATTATTATGTGTGCCCTTGGCTTGAGCTGAGGGTTGACTGTTAGATGAGGACCTCAACACCACCTGGGCAGCTGTGGCAGAGAGAAGACATACAGTCAGATATGGCCCTTGTTGCCAAAGAGAGTAGATAAACCAGACAAAAGAATGGTTTTTTATCCCTGTTTTACATACAGGAATTGAGGCACCTGGAGATTGGGTTACTTGTGCAAGTCTATGGTATGAAATAAGTTCATGTCTCCTGTGTTCCTGTGTGTGCCCTAACCACAAATCATCCTCCAGGCAAATTTACCTGTCACTCTGGCAGTTAAATGAGATTTGCTCCTGTGGTAACTTCTGCAAGTTTAAACTTGTTCTGGGCACATTTCAGAAAGGACAAGTCATTGCAGATCCATACTTCGAGCAGGGGGTGCACAGGACCACCAGCTCCTGGAGTATTTTTCATCAAGAAAGCATCAGTGTTTCCCTTACTTAGACCAACGGGGTTGCACTGGAAATGTTTATTATAGAAGCAAATTCTGCATCCTGTGAACTGCTGATGGTAAGAAAATGCTCTGGTTTGAACAGAGTTTAAATTAAAAATAGAATTTTACTTCAATTAAAAAAAAAAAAAAAAAAGTGGAACCAAGTCCTGGCAGCTGTAGTTGGCTTGAAAACAGCGGAGTTTCCCCAAGGAAGAGTTATTGCTCATCTCTCATGGGAAAGCACTCCTTGTAACCCCTAAGTGACTGAAAAGGAACATCCCCGCTTTGTAGGAGGAGAGAGAGATGTTTTTAAGACGCTGCACCCAAGACTCTGTGGGATCAGAGGACTAAGCTCAGTTTTAAGGGAGTTAAAAGTCAGTTCTGTGCCGAGACCACCGGACTCTGCCACTGTTTCTCGGTAGCGCTCCATCAGCAAGTGGGTTTTTGTCTTATTTTGCCTGGCTCACTGTGTTGCCAGGTGCTAATCCTGCGACCTACCCTAATTCTCAGAGTTCTTTTCCTATTTTTCATTGCAGGATAACAAGTATCTTGACTGTAATCTATTAATTGAATTGAATAAACTTGTTTCCCTAGCAGTGAGAGCATATTGTTTGCACACAGTGTCATCCCAGGCCCTCCAGCTATCGAAAGATTGCCAGATATGTTTATTAAACCCCCTGAGCTTGGAAAGAACACAGAAAACTGTCATCTAGAGCAATACGAAAGTGCCTATCTCAGCTGGGGATCTGGCTGTTATGAATAAAGGAAGAGTTTGTGGTAGAGTTTTGAGATGTAAAGAGAAAAGGCTTCCCTATGGTGCAAATGTGTTGGAACCCTCAGGCGAGAAAAAAAAATAATATTGAATTGTTGCTGGCAGTACAATGTAATTATTGAGTTAGCTACAGCAAGGTCTGTGAGCTTCCAAGGTAAAGGGCTGGTGACTCTGGTTTTTCTTTCCTCTTTTCCCTCCGCCCCCTCAGGATAATTAAAATTTTGAATGGTAGCATTTTTTTCCCTCCTCTTAGTAGTAACTGAACCACAAATATCTACCAAATTTCCAGTGATCTTGTGGAACGATAGGTTTCAAAGTTCCTCTTTGGCGTCTGCTTCCTTTGCCTTTTCTGTTGTAAGTGAAATGCAAACCAGGCAATAGTGAAAGAAAAGATGGAAGGAATAGTAAAATCTGCTTCCAGATCAAAATTGTTCTTTACTGCAGCTGGAATCTCCTCCTTGAAGATCCTGGTTTCTTGTACCATGTCCTGGCTTTATTGAACTTTGCCCGTGAAATCTCTTATGTTTGAAGGTGTATTAGGTTAAAATATTTCTACATCAGCAATGGCTTAACGTTTTCTTGATCATTATCCTACTTAGAGGCTGATAATTTCTTGCAAAGGAGCAACACAAATTCAAATCACATTATTAAAAAGGGTAGAGAATTAATTTCTGTTGGCCTGTCCCCACCTGAAGCTGGGATGTTTCTTTGGGAGCTGCTGCTCTAGATGCTGCAAGGTACCAGAGTGTTTCTTACACTTCTTTTCCCCAGTCCCCTCCATTCATCATCAGAAAGTTCTTGCTGGCCATCTTGGAAAGGAGACTTGTGCTTCATATCGATTAAACTTGATCTTTGTTGTTCGTATGTGCCATGGTCTTATTTTAGAGCTAAGATTATTGAATATTATCTTTATTGATTTTTTTAAAAGTGAAACAAAACTCTTGTAGGTGCTGATTTTGGCAGCCTGTGCTGCACAGAGAGCGTACTAGAATATACACTCTTAATATTTAATGGTGAGAAGACACGGAAAATGTGTTGTGTGGTGAATAACAAGGGGTGAGGTAGAGCTCAGACACGGGCTGATACTTATCTCTGGTTTCCATAAATTGCCCCATTGTCCTAATGGGGATCTTTCCGTTGAGTGTAGGGAGCTGTGCCCTGGGTCCCATGTGTCTATAACCAAAATGTATTGTTGTCATTGATTATTTATGCTGTCCTCATGCCTCAGGGCTCCACTCCAGGTCTCTGGATCCTGTTGTGCTGGAGCATTGCTGGAGCACTCAGCCAGCGCTGCTCTTAAAGCTCTCTCAGGCTAAGCAGGAGAATAGCTGGTTAATAAAACAGTCCTTTTCTAGAACCAGTAATTCATGATGACACACAGGAGCGGCTTCTGGTTTTGGCTGTTGTGGTTCTGTGTTACAACCCCTGCTGTTCCCGGTGAGCCAAAACCAGATACAGCTGGGATTTTTTATTCCTCAAGCTTAAGGAAGTACTCTATGTTTACAGGTACATACTCCTTTATTTGCTGTTGTAGTGTAGTCAGGTTTTCCTTGCTTTTCCAAGGGGAATGCAATTCCTGTGAAACTGCAGTTGTGTTTGCCCTCATCTGTGAGGTTTCTGCAAAATATTTTTGGTTTCACTTGAGCATTTTCCAAGGAGGTGTATTAAAATGTTCCTGTGGTCTGTACCCTTCCTTGCATCCTTTAGCAGAAGTGAGCTTATTCCTTCAGACCACGAGCTGGTAACTCTAAGAGTCATGAACTCTTAAGATTTAGGCTTCCACTGCTAACCCTGTAGATGGGAGGGGAGAGGAGATTCTGAGGTCGTTGGTTTGACGATGGCTGAGGGCCACTGATTTAGTCATCTTTGGTCACCCAGAACTCAACGGGAGCTTACTCTTACCAGCAAGGCAAGAAGCTCAGTTGTGTGGTCCTTGCACGCATGCAGGTCTTGCACCCCAAAAGGAATGCACCCATCACTCACATTAACTGGGGCCAAATCCTTATGTAGGAGGAAAACCGCAGAGAAGTTTTGTGTGCGCAGTGCTCCTCACCTTTGCTCTGTGTGGTGTTTCCTGGATGTGGGCTCTGGGGCACCAAGAGATCAAAATGGGACCAAAACTCCATTCCTGCAGGGAACGTGGGCTAATCATTTGTGTGAGGGTAGAGGGGGGCTGTGGAGAGGTGTTACCACTCTGAAGGGATGAAGTTCCCCCACTTGCAGTCCAACCCGTGCCTCTTGTCCACTGCTGCCAAAGTTACCTTTTTATCCGTGATGTCTCACGAGAGTCTTTGCTGATATTGAAGCCTCATGGAAAAGATTACACAGGTGATTTTCTTCAGCATTGACTCAGAAGGGAGGTAGTAACTGGTTTCAGCCAAACCTTAGAACAGGACCCTCCTGTTCCTCCACCAGTGTTTAACCTCATGCAGAGGCCTCACAGTGCTCTTGGTAAAATAGTGCTGGATTTTCTAGATTTTTTTATAAACTAAATAGACTTTCTCTTGATTTTTTTTATAAACTAAATAGACTTTCTCTTGAGCCCAACCAACAGAAGGGAGCACACAGGGCCTTATTATGCTTTTCCACCAATACCAGTATGAGTGTGTTATCTCGGAGCTTCAGCTGGTTAGTTCCAGTCGTGATCTGCTTGCTGGGGTTTCCCCAGTTTGGAAAATCCCATTGGTCTCCTCTTCTGCCAGTAAGTACCTGCATTGTCGGGATGAAGATGACACATTCTGCAACTATTTGTCTCTGCTCTCCAGGGAGACACTGGATGCTCAGCTGGGAGATCCAGGCTTTGTTCTCAACTGGACTGAGACTGACCTGACATTAAATGTTAAAGAAATGCCTACAACTTTGTGCATCGTTGGTTTTTTCCCCCACGTCTTCTTTGACCCGTGCTTAGACCTATGACTTAGGTAGAACTGTCTCTAATTTAAACATCAATGTTGCAGTACAATATGCATTTTCTCTAAGCACTCGCTCGCCTGCCTCCTTTCATATTTTACCTCAGGTATGTGATTCAGGCTTTGTCTTTTCATAAACATTACATTCCAAAATAACTAGTGGTTAAAATTGAGCAGTAGGTTACTGAAGATGCTGTAATGATGCTTAGAGACCTCTGGAAATGCTACAAGGCAGCTTTTACCAGGAAAGATAGTCTCAATAGTCCTTGTAGTTCTTGGTAAATATCTAAGAGGGATTTACTTTTATTTATTTATTTTACACTAGAAAATTGTGGAGAAATTCCACAGCACCATTTGTAGCTCAGGGGTTTGCCTACAAATTCAGTTGTTTATTACAGTGTAAAACAATTTTCAGTTTAAATAGGCGTAGGGAGTGTAGAGATAGGATGAGGGGTGATGGTTTTAAAGTGGAAGAGGGGAGATGGAGCTGAGCTGTGGGGAAGAAGTTCTTTGGTGTGAGGGTGGTGAGA